>VWZT01015832.1:841148-904077 GCA_013397055.1 Pachycephala philippinensis
CGCCTCTGGCCGGGGCTGAGCGCAGGCGGCGCCCGGCGCTGGGGGGCAGCGCTGGTCCGCTGCTGCCCCGCTGGAACCTCCCGCGATGGAAAAACTAGTGAATTTGGAGCGCTAACAGTGCGCCGAGGGGCTCCCTGTACTGCAGGGCAGGCGAACGCAGCCCTGGACAGATGCTCTGCGTGCTTCGCCCTCTTTTTAATTTTACATGTGTAATCCTGCTTTCCGTGCTCATCCCTCATGCACTCTGACCTGTTAGTGGAGCGGGGGGAGCTTGCGAGCTCTGGACTGGGCTACGAGCAGTTCTGAGCCAAACAGCCTTCACCGCCTGTTTTTGCAGAGTTATGTCTCTGCCAGAAGACGATGGGACCCGTGGAATCGCAGCAGTCCAGTCCCCTAGAAGGCCTGGAGTGTGTGGATTGCACACAGAGAAAAGTCAGGGGGGTGAGTCTGGTTGTCCCAGGCAGTAAAAGCATTGTCTCTGTCCAGTTCTCTGTGGGAAATATGTGATTCCTGGATGTCTGTAGGAATACAGTGATTAGTTTTGAGCTTCTGCATGCTTCATCTTTACATGCCTGGGAGCCCAGTGAATGCTGAAGAGATCCATTACCTTCTGCTGGATTTGAAAGGGCAGTCTATTACAGGAAGTTATGCATTATGCTCTCATGGAAACATTTTTTCCCCTCATACTGCTATTTTTTCCATTAATTCGAAGTGAAACTTACAGCTCTTCTCTGACTATGTGAAGTATTAGCCAATGTGACAGAAGATGTATCCCATATAAAGGAAATTCTTGATCACTGAAAGTCCATTCTAAAAAAAGCTAAGTATTTATTGAATGCTGCTCCTAACATGAACCTTTTAGTTGTCCTGGGACAAGAGGATAGCAAGCAGTAATATCTGTGTTCTATAAAACTATATATGGCATCCAGCTTTTTTCTGTCACTGGGGAGGCTCGAGGAAACACTGTACTTTTTGGTTTTGTTTTTTAAATTGCCTCTCCCAATGAATGTCTTCATTGATGACTTTGGTTTGTATCACTGGGAAATAATAATTTTCTGTCACCTGCTGTTGATGCTTTCTTTCTCTAGAGTGCCCCATGGAAGCAGATTCCTTGAGCCTCTAATCATTAACAAAATACAGTGATTGCTTATGGAATTCATTTGTCGGTGTAAAGATTGCTCACAGTTCTACGATCGCTGTGATCAAGCCATTTCTTTGTGGGTTTCTTACATTGTGACAAATAACATCTGTCACTCCTCTGAGTTTATAAATGTAGTTCTTATTCCCAAGTGGGAAAATTATGCTGTGAATGAAGTGCATTTACTTGTTTTATTTTCTGATGGAAGAGGTATATAGTCCTTGTTTATTTTTAGGGCATTAGAACCACAAAACCAAGTGGTGAGTGTTTCCTTTGGTTTAGCAATAATGATAATATCTGGTTCCGATATCATGCTGTTGGATAATGTTATTTCCATTTCATATGTAGGGATCTGAGCACAGCAAAGTAAAATGAATTCCTGGAAAACACCCAAGAAGCACATGGCAGAAGCTGGAAAACAATCAAGTATTCTCAGTAATAATCATCTGCTTTGTGCACAATGGTTCTCCTTCACTAAAACTGGAAGGATTTTCTTGGGAATGAGGAGGTCAAGCACTGTGTGAGAGGCATTTGGAATCTAATGTAGCTCCAACTAGCTGAAAAAAAGAGTACAACAATCTGCACTTTTTGAAATGTAATTAACTTAAACATTTTACCAGAAGATAATTCAATGTAATGGGAGAAAAGTGGGACCAGGAGAGGGATGGGAAGAAAGAAATATCAGTAAAAAAGTGAAATTTCTGTTACTGTATTGCTGTAACTAAGCTGTTCTAAGGGTTTGTAGGCTTAATAGAATTTAATAGAACTGTTGAGGCTTCCTTGGCCTACTGAAAGAACACAAAGCTCAGACTAAAATACACTTTATAGGTTCCTGCATTCTCATTATTTTTTACTTCCATAGTAAACAGGAAGATGGCCTGTCCCATGTCTCCCTGCTGTAGGTGGTCCTTCAGCCACAGTGTATTCTGAGAGGCAAGAGACCCTATTTACAGGACAGGTACCATAAAGCACATGCTTATCAGCCATGACTGAATAACACTTTTGATCCTGGCCAGTCACATTTTTCCTTTGAACTTACAAGCCAGGGAAAGTGCCTTGTGATGCTGAAACTGCTTTTTGCAAAACATCAAACCTCCCACTTCGGACATCAGAAAACAGGCTTACTCTGTCAGACTGAAAATAGAAATCTATCTTCTTCCATCATCATTCTCTGATCCTGTGCCAGTAGGTCACAGCAAGGGAGGTTGTCATTATGGTGCTGATGCATCCCACTTTTCTTGTTCTCCTCCCCTTGTGACTCAGCATAACATTCTCCAGGACCACTAGCCTACTCTTTTTTGTAGCCCTGCAAGAATTTTTCAGGGATGCTGGTATTTCCTACGACACTTCATGCTCGTGTTAGCTTGGGCCAGGCTAATCTGCCTTTTTGTACATCCTAAGGTGCTTGCTCTGGGCATTCAGTTATCCCCTTACTGTTGTAGGAGTAGACAGCCAGCTTTCTTCAAATGTAATTTCTACCTGTCTGTGGGCTGATATTTTTGGTATGGGCACTCTGACAAAAGTAATAAGATTCTGCAAAGAGATTCATATTATGGTTTGGCCTTAACTCTTTTGAGAAAGAAATTAATGTCTCAAAGAGACTCAAATGAATCTCCAAAGAAGTACTCACTTGAAGGCAACGGAAACTCAAGACTGCTTTGGGACTGCTAAAAAGTATTAGTACTTCTGTCTCATGATCCTTCAGAAAGTGAAAAAATATGCCAGTCCTGGTGGGATTTAATGGTCAATTGGTTTAATAATTAAAACCTTGAATAACACACAATGCCTATTCACTGAGAGAGTATGTAAAAGAGAAACTGAAATTTTGTTTCCTTCTCATTGTTGTGATTAAAGTTGAGCGATACCACTTGTTATGCTAGAGGCCTCTATTCCTTTCCTGTAATGGGTCATGTAATAAAGAAGACTTTGGTAAGTGGAAACTCTCCAATATTGCAGGATATTACAAGATGATGCTCAAAGAAGCGCATGAGAGACTGAAGGCAAGAGGATGCCATTTCTAAAATTATTTCCTTTTGCAACAGGTCTTATCTATGCTGTTGTGGCTCACATGCAACACTGGAAAAGCTAAAGACAAATATTTTTCAAATGGACTCAGGTTGGGACACAGCTGATTGGCTGTGCTCAGGCAACCAGGGAGTCTGCTGGTAAATACTGGTGTGCCTTAGTGACAGGGAATGGAAGAGAAGGGCTGCCCTGTGGTCTTACAGGTTGGAAATACATGGTAATGTTTGTGAGTTACTAATTGGAAAGGTATGTGCTGCTTTTCCAGACAAATTGAGCTAGAGATCTATTGTAGTTATTTCTGGTGATCACATGAGTTTGCTGGTTTGTTTGCAATACATCATTATTTAAGAATGTGAAAAGATGGCTGTTCTGGTCATTTTAGGAATAATTTGTTCTTTACAATTTCAATGTTATGTTTCCTATAAGCCTTTATTTTGGCTGTCAAAATGTAGTTGGAAAATAATGTTAGTCCCTTTGGCTTTCCAATGTTTCAAGCATTATTCAGCTCTAATAAAATCCTTTAATTTATAAATGTCTTTGAACAACCAGTGCTGCATAGGGAAAAAAAGCACTCAAGTTCTTAAAGACACAGTTAAGGGAGGTGTGTGAAGGTTTGGCAGATGACCTGTCTGATAGCAGACTGAATGTGAATTTCTGAAGGTATAAACCAGTGCCAATGTAAGCATACTTGGTTTTAGTTGGTCAGTGTACATACAAAATGCTTAAAACCTTAGTCTTAACTATTTAAATCAAAATATTGCAACCAGAGTTTTTTACTTTAGAAGTAAGGTTTTAAATCAGGTTTGATGAAGGAAGAGAAACTTAGGCCTAGGGGTGAGAGAAAACACTGCAAAGCAAGGGGTGGGATCAGGGTGGGTAGGGGAGGGATGGGGAGGGAAGGGAGGGAAGTTGTGCCTAGCAGAAGACAGTAAGGAAGACTTTGACATTGCCACTCAGAGGGCAGGGGGCTTAGAGGCTTATTTTGTCTGTAGGTGCACTAACACACTGAGCCCAGGTGGCACAGAAGGGCTGGAGGTCCAAATGCAGTCAGCAGGATGTGCATGGACAGGTTGTGCAGTGTCATAGGAGTGCTCCAATGCCTCTTTCGAAACAGATTTTTGAGCTGGTCAAGCACTTCCAAGACCTATGGCTGTGTTGGCTTAGTCTGCAGATGGAGAGGATGCAGGCATTGTTTAAAGCCTTTTCTAGATGTTTCAACATCTAGTACAGCACTGATTCAGGCCAAAGAATCTACTGGATTTCATCCAGATTTCCCTTTTCTTAGGGCTGTATTTACTAGAGCTCAAATAACAATGAAATGTGAACTGATTTTGTCAATCTGGCTTTTCTTTAGGTCTCAGACCTCTTTGTCTGCTTCTACTCCTATAATAAAGAGCCTTTTCCAAAAATGATGCAACCACAGGTCTGGCAAGCCAGGATGCTGCTAAAATCAGACTATGTAGGAATTAGACCTCAGAATGGCAAAACTGCTGGCTCCTGGTCTGTGCTAAAAATCCAGCAGTGGATATTTGTGATATTCTTGCATTTATATCACTCACTCTGGTTTATGGTTTATGTGCTCAGATCTTTGCCTCCAGAATCTTCTTCAGAGCAGCCATTGCCACTGGTGAGCTAGAAGCACAGCCTAAATATGTTCTGGCCCCCTGCTCTGGGCTAGCTTGGCCAGAGAGCAGCCAGAGTAATAAGTGTGGTCCCAGCTCAAGGAAGGCTCCTTCTAAGCAACACCAAGAAGATCAGCTCAGTTGGAAGAGAGAAACAACAACTAGTTGTTACTCAAGTACCAGCTCTGACCAACCGGTCGAATATTTGGTGGTGTTTCAGCTTCTCCTGCCTACTAATGACCAAGCCCCAGGTCAGCTCTGGAGGAACTCTGGAGAGGTGTTACAGAGCTGAGTCTCCTTATGCCCCATGTAGCTGCTGAGATACGTGGGATGAGTACATGTGATGGTGTGTGAAGGCAGTGACCAATTGCCTGGAAAAAGAGGTGGAAAAAGTTAATAACATGAACAATGTGAGCTGGGGTGACAGCTGCTTTCTGAGCACACTGTGAATGTCCTGTGAAAGTGTCAGAGCATTTGTATGGTGTTTACATCCTCTTTCCTCGCCAACCAGCTTGCTAACTTGTTCAGAGCACTGAGTTCATGTTACAAAACTGACTCTTGGGAACATTCAAGTTTGCGGAAATATCTTTAAATTCTCCTTCCCAGCCATAATTTTCCAAACCTAATATCTATTCTTTTTCTCCCTAATGTGTTTGCATCTTTTTGGAAGCTTGGATTTTGGTTTGGTTTTGTTTTCCTGGTACTTGTATGGTATGAAGCAATGCAAAGGGGAGTTGCTTATTTGATTACCAAAATTTTAAAGAGTGCTCTGATATTCGCAGAATTAATTCTGGCCTTTGCAGAGTCTGAGGCATTAGTTAGAAGTCAGGGGGTTGCAGATAATTGGCCTGCTATGGACTGCCAAAAACTTGCTGGTGGGTTTTTTCCCTCAGCAGTGGATACTTTTTAGCATCTATTAAAGGGAATAAATTGGAAGAGAAGCAGCACGGATTGAAGTGAGGCTTTTTTTTTTTTTTTTTTCTTTAATCAACATGTGAAATGATGCCTTGGTAGAGGAACCAAACGTTGTAACAATTTCTTTGACTAAGTGCAACGTGTTCATGGTCACCAGTATGCTGCTCTTTTTGGTCTAAGAACTGTTCACACAGTTCTTATCTGCTTATCCACTGAGGAGGCACAGCAAATAAATTCCTAAAGTGTATATAATTTGTATACAATTGGGGAGGGTATTTGGAGAGGAACTAAGGACAGAAGAGGGTTTGTCTCCGAAGGGTTTTCCGGAATACTGGGTTTTCCAGGGCTTTTTGGAAACTGGGGGTGCCAAAGAGAGGAAAGATTGCACAAAACAACCTCTCCTTGTTCTGTGGGAGGCACACTGAGGCACAGAGGCACACCGGCTGCCTTTTTCGTCCAGTCATGGGGAGCCCCACGGGGGTCTGTGTCTGGGACCTTCTGCTCTAGAGGCTGTGGATGCACAGTGCCAGCAGGCAGTAACTATTCGAAAGTTAGAGGGACCTGTCTGACCAGTGATGTTTTCCTGCAAGATAAGTCAGCAGTGGATTTGTGTCTTGTCATTTTTCTCTTGATGTTTTGATTGTTCTACTAATTAATACAGTGAAAGCTGATATGTTGCTCTAGTCTATTAGTTTACTTCTAGCTTTGAGGTCCTTAAGCCAGTACCATCTGCTTGCTGTACAAAAGCCAAAAAGGTAGGAAAACCTCTAATGGAAATATGGATTTGAGTTGATGGGCAGGAGATTTTCTGGGTTCTAAAAATGTTTTGTTTCATGGTTTTGACCAGAGTAGTGCAGCATGTGGAAAACAAAGATGCTTTTTTTGCACAGCAGCAACAGTGATAATGTAGTGTTGCTGTCTGGAAGTATCATGTCTAGTTGGAATCCAGGTGGGAAATCTGCTGGGCAAACATCCTGCCAAAAAAACCCTCAAGCCCCCAGAAAGACCTTCCCAGCTTTCAGAAGTTTCCAGTTCAAATAGCTAAGAGAGAAAGGAAGGCAGTCATGGAAGTGCCTTGGAATTGCCGTACGCAGAAGAAAGTTTGCTTAAGCTATATACCAATCTATCTCTTAAATGGCTAGAAAAATATAGAACCTATAAACATGTATCAATCTATCCTTCCCATGTTTATGGGGCCTTTCTATGACCTGAGATTACTTTTCCATCAAAACACACTGCACTAGGGTGAGCATTCAACTACAACACCTGTGTCCAAAGAGCTTATAAAAGCAACATTTCCTCATTCAGTTAGCATTGGATATGGCTGATGAAAGGGATAAGGAACCTCTATGGCCAAGGAACAGGAATGCCTCTTCTATAGGAACATTTCCTGTATGGGGAAGAAAGAACAAGTATAAAACTGGGTTGCTGTGGCAGAAGCACTATTATTTCTGTTGTTTTATGTTGTATTTACCAGGAGTTGTCCAGAATATGAAAGGACGGAATTGTGTGGGCTCTAAAATGATGGTCAAAATTCAAGCAGAAGGCTAAGAATTATTTTGTTGCCTTTTTTTTGGTAAATATAATGTTGCTTTCCCATTGATGGTCACATGTTGGTGTGTATTTAACAATTCTTGTCTGCTCTTAAGTTTGTTTGGGGGTAAGCAATCCAACATTGTGGAGATGCTGGCTCTGGTATTCATGCACGAACAGAGAACTGTTCATAATCCTCTTCCCTAGCTCCCTCCTCCTCAGCATGGAAAGAAAGTATTCTAGACAATAGCTTCTGTATTCTGTAAACACACCAAAGGTCATAAAAATATACAGTGCTAACATTAGCTCTGGCTTTTCAGCCTTTGCTACCCTCATTTGACCCCATGTGATTGTGTAAAAAGGTGAATGAATAGCTGTCTTCAGCCTTAGCAGTGAGGAAAAAGTGAGTTTGAGCACTTCTGTAGCAGAAAAAACTTTTTCCCTGTTGGTGTTACTGGCTTTGGAGGGTTTTGTTTGCTTTTTATGTTTCTCTGTCCTGCCAGCACTGAGGACAACTATAATAGGCTTCTGCTTAGAGTTTTACTTGAGTGGTCAGAAAAAAATCTTCTGTTACCTGTGATTAGATACAATTATTTTACCCCTTGGTTAAAGTTTGCATGCTCTGCTGTCTGGGGTCGCTCACCTGACCACATAAGTGGCAAACATAGCAAGAATGGAGCATTTAGCAGAGTCTAAACTTTTAATGGCACAGGCCTGCCCTTTCCCACTCTGATAGGATTTTTTTTCTGTGGGTTTTATTCTGTAAAATGAAAGAAATTTGTGCTCTCTTTAAAATATTTGATGAGCTCTTTCAAAAGAGGCATTAAGTTACACGTCAACAAACTGAAGTCAGGCCTATAAAACCGAGCTTTTTTTACTCGTAACATTTACTGATTTCCGGGCTCTGTGTATATCTGTCAAGCCTGGCAAGGCAGTGAGGACATCTGTTTCTGCAAATGAGCAGAAGGTATGTTTCATACTATGGTATCATATTTTTGCTGTAGGAACTTTCAGGACATAGCTTCTGTGTGTTTAAGGCTGGTGGCAAACAATGTGAAAAATATGGAAAGCTATTCCTGCTGTTAAGTTACCCCTCGCCTTCCTCTCCTCTCTTTTTAGAAGTATCTTGACTAGCCTCTTAAAGAACAGGTAATGTGAAGGTGCTAACTTGCCCCAACCTATATAAAAGAATTTGGAGTTCTATAACCTCACTGTAAGTTTATGTGTTCAAGTGGGCTATTGGAAAGAGCTGCATTCAAAATTGGCAACTAGCATTTTAAATCCTTGACTTCAGTAACTATTGTTTGGAAATGTATGATCTGACATCTGCTGTTTTATTTAGGATTAAAAAGTTTGCCTTTTTTATCTTGTTTCCTCTGAGGATGCCACCCCGATCCCATTGCAGCCAACAGTAAAACCCTTGTCTGGCATTAGTAAGAGCAGGATTGGACTTCCAGTGCTCTGCATCTTGCTTGCAGTGCACAGTCAGCTTCTCAGCTTTTCAAAAGGTTGGTCTAACTAAAATAAATCTGAAAAGTCAACAGGTTTGGGTACCTCTTGCCTCAGCCAGGTATCTGGAGTCCCAGAGCCATAATTTAGGCAGTGGCTACTGAGAGCTGCAGTCCAGGGCAATGGTGACAAGACTGCATTCCGCTCTGGGCAGAAGCACTTCCAGACCATTTCCTCCTCTCATGGAGCTGGGGAGCCTGGGGCTCTCCAGAACATACATGAAGGTGACGGTTGTCTCACCATCCTGGCTGCTGCACTACTGGAGATGACAAAACGGGCAGGAGTGTCCTACTGTATGAGCATTTTTGTTAGCAAGCAGTGTCATTCTGCCCCATCTTGTGTATTCCTTGCTCCTCTGGAGCCATGAAGAAAGAATGGCTTTGGTTAGGCTGTCTTAAACATTGCAGGATCTCATCCCTTTTATTTGGTCAGGTACTTCTTTTAGATGAGGCTTGCAGTCTTTTTAGTCCAGCTCTGTACCTCTGTCTTCCTTCTTAATTCTGCCTTTGCTTTTGGACTGACTTGAAATCAAAGGCCATCCCATACTGCTGTAGTTATTTAAAGATGCAACTCTCCATGCCCTTAAAATTCTTTTAATTCTTTAGTTTTGCACTAAAAGCAATAATAGCTTAGAAAGCAAAACAAAAAGAGAGCACTTCATGTAATCCAAACTTCAGCTCCCCTGATCATTGGCTCCACTTTCACAGCTTGTGATGTCAACACAAGTCTTGAAGATTAAGAACTCATATCAAGTTTCACCGGCTGGCTTAAAGTTACCCTACTGGGAAATGTTGCAGACCCTTTTTCTCTCTGCCAAGTAAAATCTTAGGAAGTTTAATAAATAAATAAATAAATAAGGTCTGAAGAAAAGGTTTCTACTGAAACAAAATGGATGTGGGCCTCCAGAGCAAGCTGTACAGTCTTCTGGCCAGGATTTGTCAGTGTACTACCTGCCCACCATCAGGAGTTCTGCTGCATCCCGTGGTACAGCCACAGCCATCACTCCCTGCTGCTTAATCTACTTACAATGTGTTTGCATGCATCCAACACAAGAACTTAATTTTTTTTTTCAAGGGAATTGCATTGTCAAAATACAAACTTTTCTTTAAAGTCCTTCTAATGTGGTGAAAAATAGACCCAACCCTTGCTCTCATCCACAGTCCACCACACTGTGGTAAGCAAGCAAGGAAGCTCAGTATGGGTGTGTTTTGACAGTGGCACCAAATCTTACGCCTTTGCTATGCACTCACTACTAATCCCACACATTGCTTGTTACCTGCTTGCTCCCATACTTCAGGACAAAAATTGTGCCTTTTGGGGATTAAAACACATAAGAGGAAGGACTAATTTTAAAAGTGGTTGGGAATAAAGAGTCCAGCTTCTGGGACAGGGTTCCTGCTTTCCCTCTCTGATCAGGCACTGGCTGACGCTCATGGAGGGGGCAGACCCTTCATTCCGTGTTGTATTTGCATCAGATAAGGCAGTAATATCTGACTTAAGTTTTCCATGGGAGCAAACTTTCACTTCATTAACACTGGCGTCATTAGGGGGTTGGGGTAATTCACCGTGTGATCCAGACCCGGCTGTGAGCTGCATGGAGCCATCCAGTGGCAGTGCTAATTAGTGCCTTAGTGCCACGTGAACACTTCTCCGCAGTCCCTTTGGCTGAGGTCACGACTAATTTCGCATGAATCACTAAGCAGCCATTGCCTGGTAACTAATTTTGACCTCTAACTGCTTCTGCAAGACCTCCAACCCTGCTGCTGAGGATAAATGACATCCTGTTGTTATCTGTCCTCTGGGCAGCTGCTAAATTCCCACAGCAGTTTGGTTTGCCCTCCCTGTGGAAGGATAGCGCTCCAGGCATTGCAGCATGTCCCTGAAATGAATGTGAATAACGACTGTGATTAGGGGCTGACTGGGCAGGGACCCATCAGGCCATGGTGGCAGAAGCTGAAGTTGGATCCTGGAAATATTTCTTCCTTTTTGGTCTAGTTTTTGGATGAAGGGGGAGAGGAGCTAGGAGCAGAAGTGCTGAGGCAAGGCTAACAGCTTTCTCCTGTTCCCAGGGTACACAGCCAACACTTTCATGCATCCAGTTCTGCCTGCTATCACTTTGTGTGGCCGTGCAATTTACAGTTATGTGCACAGCGCTGTGAGGAGCTGCAGGGGAAATACCTATGGTGAAGGATTGTTTGGAAATGCAGGGGAGGAGAGTAGTGTGTTTTGGCAGGGTGCAGACAGAGTTTACCCAGGAGATGTAGGAAAGCTGATTTAAACTTCGATTAGCTGCATTTTGTAGCTGAGCAAGGCCTTGGAGTTAGTGGTGTTAAGTGAGCTGGTACCAACAATGAGAAAGTATCTTCTTGCCAGAAGTCCAGAATGTTCTCTAGTCTTGTTAAATTATAGTTTGGTGTCTATCCTATCCTCAAGGGTCTTCTTGCTGTTTTCCTAGTGTTTACTGTATTAGACACTTGAGACTGCCCCTGTTGCCTCAAGAACAGGCTCTGTGTGACCAGAGTGAGCTTTAGTGTGTGCAAACATGTCCTGAGAGCATGTTCTGACTGCTGGTGTTTCACTGGAACCTGCCACCAGAATCATCTTTATCTGACCTGTTGAGAAGGGCTAAACTAAATGCTGTCTTCATTAAACTTTTGGGGAACACATCAAGAAGAATAATGAGAAACTTTTTATTGGGAAAAAATCAATCAAACAAAACTCTCAAACCACCCAAACTTCAAAAAATGCTGCCCCCAAGCCCAGTGTTAGTACAGAAATAAAAATTGCTCCTCTGGCACTGGTTCTTAAACATAATTGCTGTTACGAGTGGTCTCAACAAGGCAATATTCAGAATGCCTGCTTTTGAAATATTCCCTGAGGATACTGTTTCTATGCTGGTGGAGCTGGTGGTGGGGTACTTTTTTCTTTCTCAGGCGTTTAGCTTGAGTTTCCCCATGAGAAATCAACCCTTTTCCACAGAAAGCTTCAGAATTGTAGTAAGCAATTCAGTGGTAAGTCAGGGAAAGAAAATAAGGCAAATGGAAATTCATAGTGTCTTTTACAGACAGATTATCATGTAAAGATATCCACACAGTTCAGTAAGTGTGCATATCTAGCATTCAGGCTGTCAGGTTTCAGCTATGGGACTGTGCTTTACCCTGAGGTAGATGTTTATCTACTGTTAAAATGAGATATGTGGGTTTGAACCTTTGCAGTGAAGCAGAAAATCGAAGCCCTTGACCATTTGCAGTCAGTAAAACTTACATGGCCCTGTTTATAAGGGACCTACTCTGTGATTTGAGATATATTTCAGTTTGTGTTCATGCCTAACCTGCTTAAAATATGTTTTCCCCCTGGTTTCTGTATTTCACTGAAGTTGTGCTCTGCCCTTTGCTTTACAAACCATCACCGTATAACATTTAACAATTCCAAATTGATTAAATCTAGTGAAGGATGAAGTGATCCCTATTTGTGTGTGTTTTTCTGAGGCACTGCTGACAAAAGCTACGTAAATGTAACACATGACTGCTGTTTATGGTAGATTAAGCTTGTTCAGCTTTTGTCAGTAGTGTACCCAGTTTGCAAGTAAAATAAAAGGATTTTGTGATGGGGTTGTTTTTGTGATTTGTGTTAATAATTAACCTAATCTGACAAAAACTGTCTGGCAAAAATAGTTAGACTGGACAGGTAAGTGGCAGAAGGCTCCACAGCAGGAAGAAGGTGACCTTTGGAAGTGAACAGCAAAGCCAATATGTTAACTAGCAAGCAGCGTATCTAGTTTGTTTTTTTTTTTCAACAGTGAAATATAGTTTAAACTCTCTCTTTTTCTGTTGTCCCTGTCAGCAGTAAGCTCCCATTTGCACAGCCCTCCAAGAACATAGCTCTGTGTGATAGCACCCAAACTACGTTGTGCAAGCAAATATTTATTACTACTATTATTTATTGTTAGAGAATTTGTGGACCCTGGAAAGAAAGCCCTGTAACAGCTTTGACACATGGAATCACATTAAAATTTCTGTGTTTCTGGGCTAATTTCACTTCTGTTTTACCTGTGTAGTTTCCTTTTAAGAGAGGTAAGCTTCATGTGAGAAATGAAAGCTACTGTTGTCAGTGTCTAGCAAGCTTGTGAGAGTAAACTAAGTGGGAAACCAGTTTGGATCTTGAAGCTACAATGTGAGTGGAAAAGAAAAGAGGATTCTGTGACTGATGGCACACAAATTGAGAGGAAAGGCAACATGTGTGGAGGAATGTCTTGGATTTTTTGGCATTTAACAAATTCTCCTTGACCTGCCCTTGCATTTTGCCCTTTGTATATAAAAATTAATAAAGAAAAGAAAAAGCTTATGTTCTTCATTATCAAGGGCAGTGCAAAATCTGAAAATATTCGGGACTACAAAAACAAGGCAGATGAAGTTAGTGGGTGGTCTGTTCACTGTAACATCTTCTCAAGTGTCTGGACATTGAATTTGCTGTAATCACTCTCTCTTTATAAGCATATAACTGGGTGGGAAGGGAGTTGGGGAAAGAGAAAAGTAACAAATGTTATTTACTGAGACTGTATGTTCCTACCAGTATTGATTTTAAAAAATAGAAACTTCTTTTTCCAGAAAGGAAACATGAATCAGTGTCTTGTTAAGAATCACCTTGTTTATATTTTTATATCACAGTCCAGCCTTTTGTGTCACTGAATTTAATTTCAGTTTAAATCTTGCTTTTGTTTCTTATTTAAATGAAGCTCATTTTAAAAACTTCTGGTTCCTTTTAAAAATGCTGACCAATTGTAAGTACTAAACCCATGGATACTTCATCTCCTTGTTGGCTAGAAGAGGCAGACTTTGCTTGCCTTTGGGTTTTGGGGAAATGCCTCCATATGTGGAGGTGGAATGTGCATTTGGAAGTAGTGAAGGAGGCTTTTCAGATGGAGGGTGGTGGACAGCAGCAGACAAAGATTTTTAAGCGTTTTTTCTCTCTCTCTTTAAAGAAGAACAATGAAACTTTTTTTAAAGGAACGGTTGAGAAAGCCATTTTGTATTTAGTGTGTCTGTCCAGGGCTGCCTTCACTTTCTCTGCCTAACAAGTATGGTCCTGAGATCATTTTCCTGTGCCAGGGATGGCTGTCCTCCCATGGGGTCACTGAGGAGTTCCCTCCCTACTGACCGTGGGTGCCGGGCTCTGTGCAAGGTTATCTGAAGAGGCCTTTAGCAAACAGGTTTTAATCTGACAACCTGTGAGCCTCGTGCCTGCTCCTGAGCTTGAGTCTGGGTGCATGTGCTGGACACCTCTCCCTGCAGTCATAGGAAAAGACCTGGTGAGTATCTCCCTCCTGCTCCTCCATGGGGAAATTTCCTCATGCTGCAGGCTGGGTGGGGGACAGCACGGTGTTTTCTTTCATACATGCAGAAGGATGTAGTGTAATACATGAGACAAGGAGGTAAGGTCCTCAAGTGCACAGTTTCTACACACCCTGAGCGTATTGGGGCAGCCTCTACTGCATGGACTCCTCAGTAGATAGTCCCGTGCTTGTAGATATCATGCCACATTTCCAAACACCTGCTGTACTACATCACCCTCTACATTATTGTTATGGTCTTTTTTGGCACTTTCTCAAGGAGTTATTCCTGATTTTTCACTTTTTAACACAGCAAACTGAACTGTGCGGGTGAAATTGTATTGGGAGTATTTTTGTTTTAAGGAAATTGGATAGTGCTCTCTATTGCTGATAGCTGAACCTGACTGCCTTGCAAAATCATGCTGTGGGAAGTTCCTCAGATAATGTCATTTTGTTTTCTGTTTCTTCCAAAGCCAAGAGCCAGAATTTTTTATGTCTACATCCTCTATACTCCTCTTTCCCTTGGCTTACTGGATAAAGCTGAACTCAAGCAGAAAATCTGATTCTGCTTCACAGATGGGTGAGGTTTGTAGCAACTCTGACCTAATGCAGAAGCCAATTACATTATCAGGTTGCCTCCTGAGATTGTTTTGTTACTAACTACTGCTACTATGTGCCACCTCAGAGCTGATATAATTCAGCTCTCAGACACTTTCGCACACTTTCCTGGTTGGGTTGTTTTTGGTTTTAGCAGTAACAAAAGCCCTTTTGTACAGACCATGGTGCAAAACAACTTGCAGGAATATGCGGTATGCCGTCCCTGTGGCTGAGTCACCCTCCCCATCAGTACCAAGGCCATGTCCCACTTTTGAGACCATTTTCTCTGGGGGGTTGCTGGAGATGCAGAAGCAGCTTCCAATTGCTTTGAACTACCTTGTGTTATGTGCAGGGATGTGTCTGCAGCCCATGTCTTTGCCTGTGTGCAGCAGTCCTGCTGCTTCTGAGTGAGCTGCTGCAAGCATAAGAGGAGACATTTTCTGCCTGGACAGCTCTGCTTGGGAGAAAATATAATGCGTGAGGGAGGAACAATCCATATTCTGGATGTGGGACAGAGGTTATTACATCTCAATAAAAATAAATTTAATTTTAGATGAACGTTTCATTCTTTTTAAAGGTTAAATGCCTCTTATGTTATTGACATCACACAGGATTTTGAAATTCAAATGCTTTTAAAGTGTTGTGTGAGTGAATTATGTGCTGTGTTTTATGCCATGCATTATATAACAGCTAATTCAAAGTGTCCTATAATTTCTCAGGACCAAACAAATGGATGTGAGGCCTTGTGTATAAATCTCCTTTTACCATGTGCAGTGTATTGTAGAGTTGTTTGGATTTTTGAAGTTTTTGTTCGTTTGCTCTTTGTTTTGTTCATTTGGTTTTTTATAAACTAGTGGTGGTCTGCCCTTTTTATATTATACAGTTGCATGCAATTGAAGTGTTCCTTCTTCAGTTTCATGAAGGTGTCCTTTCTTGCATGATCTGTATTAGTACTCAGCCCTCTATATTACCAAAATAGTGCAAAAGCGTCTTAAGATGAATGAAGACCAAAGAAAACAGCTGGACTCTACAGCTCTTCCTTCTTTGCATGTTACTGACTATAAAAAAAATTAGGATTTATTTATAAAAAATTTAGGTGGATTCAAATTCGAACTAGTCTAAGTGCCAAAGCTGTGGATTTAATTGTAGGGTATATCCCTACAATTTATAGCAGAAGTTTAGTTAACTATAGAATTAAATGACTTTGTTTTCCACTGCTGTGGGTCTCTATTGAATTTGGCACAAGTTCAAACAGCCTTGTAGCATCCAGCATTTGCTGGGTCATAAAGCAAAGACCCTCCCTAGGAACACAAATGGAATTTCTTTCCACCACTGCAGTGAGATTAATGACAGTTTTAGTAGGGTTTTTTTCTCCCCCTTTGTCCTATAAATCTGAGCTCTATTCTACTGAACCACTTTTTAAAGAAAACAAACTAAAACTCAGGCTGCCTAAGTTCGCCTCAGGCACCATTCAAGGGCCGGTGTTTTGCTCACCCCACAAACCTTTCAAGACACTGAATTTTGGGCAGGAGATTTATACAGGATCAGGCATGCTGGCAGAGACTACTGGGGTTTGCAGTTGTAGGCGAAAGTAGCCACACATCAGCTGATGCTGCTGATGTGGTGATGGATTAGTGAACAGAGAAAGGTTTGCATTGTGCTAAAAATGGAAGGATTAGCAGCTGCCCTTGTTGAGTCAGGCTAGAGGGAGGAGGATGAGGAGGACAGCAACATACTGTGACACTGGTCTGTATTAAATTGCTATCGGTGGCCTTCTCTACCACTAATCTCTCTCCCCTTTCTTCAACGAGAAAAATCTGGGAGGAGTTCATATCAGAAAAAGAGAATTTTATTTATTCTTTCCTCTTTCTTATGCTTTTTCTTGTTTCTGTGCTTATTGCATTTTACCCTTTTCAAATATTTTTAATACAAAGTAATTTCCAGAGAGAAAAGAGTTAATGGTACTATCTTAACTGCAAAGGCAGATCCCAGCCTGAAGTAACAACCAGAGATGGTTGTGCCTATAGGTTTATTAAATGCAATAATGCATGGCAAGACAGTATATTCTCACTGAGGTCTGTTCCTTGGATGTGAGGTTTGACTTTAGATCCATCTCTAAAATTCATAAGCCATGGTAATTTCTTTTCACCTCCTCAAAAAAACAAAACAACGAAAAACGTAAATTGGTTGCTTGTGTTGATTTTTATCACCTAGTTTCTTAGGAACCCTATTTTGATGCAGTTCAGCAATTAAGAGTCTTATGTTTAGGACAAGACCTCTTTCAGTAATGTCAACATTTAATGTCATCGCTGATGGACTTTGGTAAAAGTCGAGAAGCTTTCTCAGACACCTGCTGCCTCTTGCTGTCTGCTCTCCCCTCTGCTGAGGGCTGCCTCCCACAGAGATTCATCAAGAGGTCACCTGCTGATGACTGTGTTGGAAGGGGCTGGAGTTGAACCTTAACTCATTTCTGAGTAAGGCTCTGAGCTCGCTTCCAGGGATGAGAATGGGGGCAGCTGTGTGACTTTGTAAATCACCCCTGCCTGCTCTGCCACCAGCCTGCAGACCCTGATCAGGTGGGGGGTTGTGCATTGTGGCTTGCACTTCCCAAATCTACTGCAGATCCCAGGGCTGTGCTTAGGTGCTTTACTGAACTAGGCTATTGTCCCTTCAAGTACTTCCAACATTTTTGAATGCTATTTGGCCAAAATGAATTGTACTCCTCAAGGAAACAGCTTTGCTTCAACCAGACACCTTTGATCTTAGCAGAGAGCTTGGTCTAACTGTTGGAGGTGAGTGAAATTCCCCTTTTCCGAGTTGTATTGCAATCAGTGAAGCTTCTCTCTGAGAGATGAATCTAGAGTTAGGGTTCCTCTGTAGAAATGAGGACTGAAACAGGGGGTTTAAGTTACCTGACTGTCAAGTGCTGAGACAATGCGGTTGTCCCCACTAGGTCAGCAGAACACAGAGTGTTCATGGGGGCAACAGCTTTGTTCAAAACCCAGAACTTCTACCAGGGGTAGCAAAATTTGGCTTGTACTAACACTGGGTAATGATTTGTGGTATTTTTTAAAAGCAAAGAGCTTTGTGGATTAATATTGGTATTTTAGATCTAACTATAGACAGCTTTTAACAAAGAGAAACCAGGAGATTGCTAAAATGTGTTGTATTTTGGTACAGCAGGACAAATTGATCTGGACAGCTTTACATTAGCCAGTGCAAAACATCTCTTGACACTTCAGATTTCTTTTAATTTAAGGAAAAATACAAGTCTAAACTTAACTATTCAAATTCTCAAAATGAAGCACTTAAATAAAAAGCGCTTGTTCATAAAGTTCTTTTAACCCTGTATGGGTTAAGTTCCTGGGAGCTCTTCAGAAAACAGGGCCATTTTCTTCAATGTCTCACTGTGAATTAAATTCTTAATTTGGGTTAATCCAGTTGAAAAACATTGTCTATACAAGACAGCTTGCTGAAGTGAAGAACTTTATTGATAGTCAAAGAAAGTAAAAGAAGCTTTTTTGAATATAGCTTGGTTTTAAAAAAATACTGCAGAGGAGAATTTAAAAAAGGGCTGTTCAAAACAGATGATTCCTCTTATTTGAAAGCAGAGTCTCCTTGCAGCACTTGTGGGTACTTGCCATGTAGGGTCTGCGCAGCCACGTCTGTTTTGAGCAAGAACAGAGAAACATTTGAAAATGAGTACTCCTGGTCACTTGTTAGAATCATGATTTGCTGCCTTATTTTGTGTCACGTAATAATCTAGAATATTTGGGATCTCCTGCTGAAAGGAGGAAGAGGCACTGCGGGTACATGTACTGTTTAGAGAAAATGATAAGCACTTGCTAAGTAAGAAACCATTTCACCATTTTTCTTCTCAGAAAGTTACTCGTGAAGTTAGGGGAGAAGGAGGCTAGGAAGAATTTGGCTATGTCTCACTTCCAGATTTTTCTTCTCCTTTGGGGAAACAAATCCATTTTAAAAGCAGAAGTTGGAAAGAAGGGAAGAGTTCACTTAATGTCTTACCTTTCTTTCTTTAGACTGCAAGAATGAGTTTTCCCCATCTCTAAACATTGTTGCATGAGGCTGCCATTATGATGGGCACTGGTCAGAGCTGTAAAGGACGTGCATGAAAGAAAGCTGAAATTAATGCTGCAAAACCAGCAAATCTTGAAGAGTCTGAAGGGATCTCTGATATTCTCTGGTTCAAACTCTCACAGAGAGAGTAGGTCATGCCTTTACACTTCAGCCGAGGCTACTTCTGGACAAGACTTTGGCACCTTCTGTGTGGAGATTGCACAGGTGCTCTGGGTGCTTTTACCAGGCCTCCAACACCTTCCCTGAAAGTAAGGGATTTCTACAACACTTAGAGCAAACACACACTCGTTACAAGTATGTACCAGTCATCTTTATCTGCAGAGGGGAAGGTGATGGAGAAGGTGACCTTTTTTTTGTTTTAAATTCCTAAAACACAAGAAGGTTTTGTAGCCTCAAAAAAAGGGTGAAGTTCATTTGGAAAACTTATTAGCTTGTTCTCATTGGAATATTTATACCATGTACTTGAAAATGTAACTTATTTAAATGGTAATATTACTGTGTTAGTTAAATGTGTGAGGGCAAAGAACATGGCAAGCGTGTGAAGTTTTTCACACGCTGCTAAAGAATGGCTGCTATTGTAGACAAGGGATAAAACTCACTCTCATCCTTATTAAATAAATATACTACTTAAACCAAAGTCCATGGAGCTTGTTGAGGTGCTCGAGTGGATATGATGTTAGGGCTACAAGACTCTTTGTTCAATGATTCATTTAAATTAATCCACTTAGAAACCAAAAGCAAATTCAGAAATTATAATTTCCTCCTCAGAGAGAGGACAACAATTGAGATCACAAAGAGGTATACAGAGTTTTTATTGCATCCTGGTATACATAATTTTCAGGAATTGTCAAGAATAAATTTGACAAAATAAGAAGAACAACAAAAGTCCTCCAGCTCTCATGGTCAGTAATCTGAGTTGTTTGGAAGATGGATGTAAGCCAACAGAAGTCTTTCCAGGAGTTACCCATGGGATCTCAAATTCATTCCTTTCTCTGTTACAGCTCAAACCATTTTATAAAGTACTCCTGGGTTTTTTTGGTTTGGGTTTGTTTTTTTTTTTTTTTTTAACAGCTCATAGCATCTTAACATCCTCCTTCCCTTCCAAGGTACAATAAATTTCCTTCTCCCTGTGGAGAAATAGCAAAGGAAAGAAGCCCTTCAGCATACACTCCTGATTTACACAAGCTCCTCCCCAAGCTCTGCCAGGCTGTGGGAGCAGCTGTTGCCAGCCTCCATGCAGATGGCTGCATCCAGCTGGTGTCTGAGTACGTCAGGAGCTTATGCTAAGATTAATCACTTTCTAACATTAATCACTTTCTACCCCTTTAAAATTCTGGAGAATTGTGCTGAATCCTGCTTCCTCAACAACTGATGGAAGCTCTTTAATGCATGGGCCCAGCATGGCCTTCAGTGGGGCTGGTAGAACAGTGACATGGTTTCTCTGGGGCAGGAGGGGCCCCCTGAACACCTGAGTGTTCGTGGCACTCTCTGAACTGTGTCTCTTATGCTTGTTTTGGCTACCAGTGCCTTTCAAACAGCTCAGGTGCTTGTGCTGTACTGCTGAAAATGCTCATGACATCTTGCATTTCTGCTGACTTCAATGCAAAACTGGCCTTTTAAGCAAGTAAAAGACTATGTTAACATCTACATTTTATTTCAACTTTATTCCTGTATTATTTCAAGAAGAGTTTGAAATATTTTCACATAGCCTGAGATCTACCTGCTGCAAGAAATGCTGAAGATTCGCTGGTGGCATTTTTAAAGTCCTCACAGTCAGCAGAGAAAATATTCTATATTTCTGTGTTCTAGAAAGTTTAGATATGACCTTTTTGAAAAATTGCACTAATGTACAGCCCAGGCACCAAAACTGCTGGGATTTCATGACATCTTCTTTCACATTCAGAACTATAATTTTGAACAACCTTCTTCAACAGATTGATAGCAACGAATTAAATTTTCAGCAATGGATCTCAATTCCTTCTTCTGCATACAGGTGCTGTCTGTTAGGATTGCTAGGACATTGTGAACACAAAAGGCCAATTTCTTTGCCAGGAAACAACTTTTCCTGAATAATTTATAGCTAAACTCATAACTGAACAAAGTATGAATCCTCCATTTAGTTTCAGTGATAGTGAGTCACTTCCCTTCCTTTTGTTGGTCATTCAACAGCAAAAGATAAGAAGGTATCTTAAACTCTGTGAAGTTTCCATTTTTTTATTAAACAGACTTGTGCTTGCCAGTGATCTTTCAGCATTAACACTGGACGTGACTCCCGTCTCATGCTGTTGAGTGTTTAAATTTGAACTAAATTATCTCCAGTACATAATAAAAACGTCATTTGAGAATAAATACTTTATTTTAAAAAAACCCCAACAATTTTAAATCTCATGCCATGCAAAAGACTTGCTTTTGCTTTAACTCCAGGAACTGATAAAACTACAGCAGTGATATATCTGCATAAGTTTTCCATATGAGATAGATAAGCATGTCTAAGTCCAGTTTGTTCTCCTTTAGGGTGGATCACCCCCATATCTTTCAAAGCCTCGTTTTCCTTCTTCAGATAAATGTATTCTGCAGTTACTAATAATCAAGTACTTTACTCCTAGGCAAATGGAATCAGGGGAAAAGAAGCACTAAGAATTTCTGAAAATCCTCACAATCTGTGGGCCCTTGAACAGACTCACATATGCCATTCAGCCAACTGCCACGGTACAGTGCCATGAAGGTGATGAATTTTTAAAGTGAGGTTACAAAACCTTCAGGACAACAGCAGAAGATACTATACCTCTGATGATAAAACCAAGTCTTCATTTTACTGACTTTTGACATCAGCTCTGGTGACATTTGAATCTCTGAGCTCTGAACAACCTCCTTTGAAACACAAACAAACAAAAGAATAGCATTTGCACAGCATACTTGGCCTCGTCTTGCATTGCCTTTCACTTGTCTTTCAAAAAGCTCTGGACAAGCCCAGCTCTGACTGAGCTTCCAGCCTCCTGCATTTGCCACACTCATAAAATCATAGAATCATTACAGTTCGATAAGACCTCTAAGACCATTGGGTCCAACCATTAACCTAGCACCGCCTTGTTTACCATTTTTCCAAGTGTCACATCCACATGCCTTTTGAGCACTTCTTGGGGCAACATGTTCCAATGCCTGATCACCCTTTCAGTGAGAATTTCTTCCTAATATTCAATCTAAACCTTCCCTGGCACAACTTGAGGCCATTTCCTCTGGTGTGGTCACTTGTTACTTGGGAGAAGTGATCAACTCCCACCTGGCTACAGCTTTTCAGGGAGTTGTAGAGAGTGATAAGGTCTCTCCTGAGCGTCCTTTTCTCCAGGCTAAACAACTCCAGCTCCCTCAGCTGCTCCTCAAAGGACTTGTGCTCCACACCCTTCACTGGCTTCCTTTCTCTTCTCTGGACATGCTCCAGTGCCTCAAAGTCTTTCTTTTGGCCCCAAAACTGAACACAGGCTTTGAGATGTGGCCTCACCAGTGCCAAGTACAAGGGAATGAAAGACTACACGGTTTCCTTGTGTTGTGCTCATGCAAAAATGATCACACCAAGCACGGTGGATTCTCTGCTCTACGAGAAAGTTTCCTCTAGAAAACATGTCCTACTCATGCCTATGGGATAGCTATATGTTGAAAAGGTTTTTCCTAGCTTGGGACCATAGAAGGAGTGCAAACAGATTTCACCTTGTCTAGCTGAGATGTGCAATAAGTGTACTTTAGATAGAGATTTGAGAAAAAAGATGAAAGAACAGTGGAGGAAGAAAGTGCAACAAATATGCTAGGGACTCAATAGAGCTTGTGATCCCCTCCAAGTGTAATAAAAGAAATCATCCTCCTTATTTCTGTGCATCTGTGGTTAGAATTAAAGGGGTCTTTGATAGGAGTCAGGCTAAACTGAAGCTAGATATACCAACTGCTTCATCAAAAGGCAGCATATTAATGCTTTTCATTTATCAAAATATGTGTCATTGATACATGAAGTAGACAAATGTTAAACAGAAAGTCTGTATTATAAATACAGACAAGAAGTGTGCAGCCTTATATGTTACCAAAGACTCAAAGCTGGAGATTGTTCTCTATTTGTACTAATGATATATCTCAACACTGACATCCTTTCAAGAGAGCTTAGTTCAAATGCTGTTTGGGATCTAGAGATGGTAGCTAGCTCTAGTGAGCAATGCTACTGCAGGAATCTGGCTCAGATTCAGGTATGCAGGAACTTAAGATTGTTTATCCAAAAGCTTGAATCACCCTCACTTGCATCTGAGCAGTCTTGGCTGGCAATCAATCAGGAAAGCAGAATTCTTCATCAGCACAATGCTAGAGGCAGGGATGTATTTTACGGACAGAGAGGATGCAAGATGTCATTGCTGAACTGGGAGGAAAGGAAGCTGTTGCTATGATGAAGGAATAGAAACAATCAAGTGACTTTGTCTTTGAAGATAACAGCATGACTATGAACCTAGACATGTCTTCAGCCTGGGAAATGCTGTAGTTGCCCTTCTGGCAACTTTATTAGTTTAACTGCTTACTTGTGCTCTTGGGAGTCTGTTCTCCTTAAGGTTGCTTGTTCCCCTGCAAGTCACCAAACAAAATTGTTGCTAAGGGGATAGAATTTGTGTGAATTCAGATATGGAAAAAGAAATTAATATCTGATGTCTGCTGGGGTTAAAGTTACTTTGAACTATGGAGACTGCAAAACTGTAAAGCACCGAGTTCTGCAAAGCTCCTTGGCAGCCCAGGGACTGGATTTGCTGGGCACAGGGGTAAAAAGGCTTGAACAATATTTCTTTCTATTTTCTTTAGTAAAGGAGGGATTTGAGTAGTGGTCACAATGTGGAAAGAGAGGTGAAGTATAAAAGAGGAGAGATACATTTGGGTTTCTAAACTGGAATTCAAGCATGCGATGTCTGTTTTGGCTCAGCTATTGACTTGTTGTGTGGCCTTGGACAGCCTGGTTTATAAAGCGGGGAGGGGAAACTGGCACAGAAACATCTGAGGATTAAAAGATGTTTACAGAGTGCTTTTTAATTGCATCATTTTATCCTTTCAAAGTGTTTATTATTTTGGACTAGTCTCTTATGCCACTGTAATAGCACTGAACTTCCCTTAACCGGATCTGTTTCTTCACAAAAACCCCTTACATGTACATAAATAAGACGCAGCCCTCTGCACAAGTTCTCACCAGTTATAAAAGCCTTAATATCTTGTAGGTATTCAGTGCTGAAAAAGATTGGAATCCCAAGGAGGAGAAAAAACCTTTATGGGATAAGTGTCTCATGAAGGCTTTCTTATGACTGCATTTCTTAACTGCTCAGTTAAGGAAATATTCATTTGATTGAGAAATATACCTTATGTATTTTTTAACTCTCTGCCATTTTATTTCATATTAATTTAGTGACATCTGTGGCACGAAGTCCCAAGAGTATATTAGAACGAATGTTTCTGAGCATCCAAGCCTTGCTTTTCTGGATGAGAATGAAGTGAAAGCAAGCGCTAGTAGATGATACTGCCTACAGGCATTGCTGTTCTTGTTTGAGAGACAAGAAGCCACGTATTAATCATCATTTCAGTATGAAACTGCTAGCTGAAGTCAGTTTCAGGATTTATGCAGAATGATTCCCCTAAACCCATTTGTCTGCATGGCCTGGCTGTGGTCTCTGGGAGACACAGGCTCCGTTGAGCCACTGAGGTAAGTTAGCCTGTGAAGAGCATATGAAGGGGAGGAGGAAAACAATTCTGAAGTAATGATGGTTATTGGTATTATGGTGAACAAAATGTGATAAGTCAAGGGGCTGAAAAAATGCAGAGACAGATGTCATAAATATATGTTATGAATACTCAAGAAAAATGGGATTCAGTCATAAAGGAAAACATGAAAAATATGAACAGAATGAAGATTGTGAACAGTTGCACAAACATAGTCTATGACAGAAATTATACTGCAGATGCAGGAGATCACATTTGTTGCATGCATACATTGAAAGTCTGGAGTTCTCTGTACAGCAGCTATAAAGGAAATGTTTCTGCACTTGTTTAAATGGCCGATGGAGTTCAGGAGTTCAGGGGCTATAAATGTCTGAAAGTGGTAGCTAGTATCTGCCACTGCTAATTACATTGTACTACTATTTGCTTTAGCAAAGTAGCTCTGAATATGCAAGCAGTCATGTGGCATGTGTTTTGGATGGCTGGAGCCCGTGGTAGGTTTGTGGTACCTACTTGCATTTCACTAATTGCAGAACTGCAGGTACATTCTCTATAAGCTTGGGAAGCAAACTAGGAAGGTCAGGGAATGAACAGGTACACCTGGCTCCCATCCTTGGATTTTTCAGGTGTGGAGTCATGAGAAAAACCCCTTCAGACTCAAGTACCTTGGGCCAGAGATACACATTCAGTGTGATGTATACAGATAAGCAGTCTGATTTCCAGGAATGGCAAGAGGCACAGCAAACTACAGACACAGTGAGATTTGTGTAACAATCAACAGCCCTGAAAACCAGGCCCCTGGTATTAAGTGCTTACCATCAGGCACCTAATCTTGAAAATGTTGGCCAAATGCCACAAAACTGTGCTCCTTTTTGAAAACAGATTTTTTTTTTTTTAACTCTAATCTGTAGTACTGGATCCTTGTAAGCAATCTCAGATATTTCCGCTGTAACATTAATGATTAATTCATTTTCCAACGGAGAAATAGATTGGCTTAGTTTTTCTCTCATTGCCCTTTTTTCTGAGGTCAAGGTTGAAACACTAGAGCTAAATTAATTACTAGAGGAAGAATGTTCTCTGCTTCTGCTTTTCCAGCTAAAAACCTTGTAAGAGAGTTTCTCACTCTCGCCTCTCATTCCTGGGGGTTAGGCAGTTCTTCCCCCAAAATGTTTTTCTATTTGCTTGAAGTGCTTCCCTTGTGCATTTTTATTTAGTGTCTATGTGCAGTTGGAATGAAATATTCTCATAGGTAGTTAATGCAGGTTGCAGGGTATGAAATCTTCATGTTCTAATGGTATTCAAACACAGATTGAGTGAGATTATAATGAAGGAAGCATGACACTTTGTACTGAAAAGTGCTGTTCAGTTGCAGTGTCTGTTGCTCTTGTGGTATTGCAAACCACCCCTAAACTTCTAAAGCCTTTTTCCACTTTCAAAACATTTCTTCAGGAGTAAAATAAAATGAGAGTGGGATGGAGCATAGCATTCCCAGTGGATATATGTGTTTGGTTTCTCTAACGTGCTTTGTCTTTTGAGTGTTTCCTCCTGTCCAACAGGCTCTGGTAAAGTTTAAAAATTTGCTTCAAAACTTCCTGCCAGTTCCAGGTGCCTTGGCATTTTTCAGCAGTAAAATCACCTCATTATTCATTGAAATGATTATAGAAGATTAACAGATTTATTAGCTAAAGATTGACAGGAATGACAATGGTTCTGTGGGAGAGCTATGGAATTTCATGTGGCAGAATTTAGACATGGAAACTGAGAATGACCATTTATTCACTTTCTTGTCACATCCCATGGAGACCTTCTGAATCTTGATCTTGCCTGAAAACTGCTGAAATGCTCACCTATTACTTTCTAGCACTGCTGCAGGCCTGATGAGCACTCACACCACCGCAGAGGAAGAGATCCAGCTGACGTCTTTGAAGGAGAAATATATTCTAATATATAGCATTAGCTGGGCTTAACGATCCAATAAGAGTTAAAACCTAACAGGGTGTGCAATTTTTTGTCTTAGCACGTGGCACTAAACGACTCTGCAAAGCTAATTGCCTCTCTTTCTTTGTGGCTTTGAGTGTAGAAGCTCTAGCTTGACAAGAAATTTGAGGTATGCATACATGATGTTTGCCACCAGCTCAGTAATGTCAGCAACATCTTTGTCTTAGCAAAGCTCTGTGAAGACATTCTAGGCATGCTGTTCTCAGGGTCCTCAACTTTCATTGCTCACAAATGTCCATCACTTGGCAGGGCAGATCAGTTAGTGAAGAAAAAGGAATGAGGAAAACTGTTCTGGCCAAGGAAAGAAGGAAACCTGCAAATGGAAGTCTCCAAGTCAGCCACCAAAACAGTAACTTGAGCATTAATTCTTTGGGGTCTGCTGTGAAAGCAGGAGGGCTCAAGGAAGGCACAGACTTATGTCTTGCATGGCAGAGGGAGGGAAGTCCCCAGAGCCTTTCGCTTTCTTGCCTTGCATTTATTTTCTGTTGACCACCACAGGGGAAGGCTTTCATGGGCAAGGATGTTTTAGTGTAACAGGGAAAGAAATGCAGAAGCAAACCCCTGCATGGACACTGCTCCTTTCAGTGCTGGCATTGCCCAAAGAAATCTGAGTGTAGCTTCTGACTTGCCAGAAACAGGTACACACTAGTATATAACCAGGAGCTACTTTCCTCAGCTGTTTTCCTTCCCCAAAGTATCCACCTCAGGGGCCCTACTTTGCTTCATCAGGCAGACTTCATGATGAATGAGCCACTGTCTCCACATTCTAGCTAGCATTCTAGCTACCACACAGTAATTTTTTTCTCAGACAGATCTTTCTTTTCTATGCTTTATGTCCATTGGGGTTAACAATGTTTTAGTCCCTGCTTGCTATTTATTAATTATTTATTGACAGTCTTACCCAGACAAAGCAAGGTTGGGAATATCAGCCTGTTCTCAGCCAGGAGGTAGAAGGAAGTGCCAATGGCTAGGGGTAATATAACAGGTTGAAGATAAGCACCTCATCCACGTACTGCAAATGTAGAACCTCTGACTGGGAGCCTTACAACAGAACAAAAGGACCTGGGAATTGAGAGAAATAGGAACACCCAAAGCTGTGAGGGAAAAAGGGGTTGCACGTGGGAGGTGCTTTGAGGCAGAACTGAGGACAGCAGGTCAGAGAAAAACACAGAACCGAAGTAGGGTTTAGGGAGCTAAAAAGTGGGAGTGCATTAGGCCAGCAAGGAGAATGAAATAGGATATACGGGATGAGTGAGCTTAGGCCTGGGTGGGTTGGAGAAGGAAGAGTGGAATGAATGCAGGAACACTGGAAAAAAAGGAGTACAAGGCTGGATATTCAGCTTGGGAAATACTGGGAGATTCTGAAGAAAGAGCAATGGTGATATTTGATCTCTTGGGCACTCTGGGGTATGAGAAGCTGGAGAGAGAATCTGTGAGACAGGAGCATTGCGACCAGCCTCTCTGGAATGTGAGGGGCTTGCAGTTCAGAGAGGACCAAGGATACTCTGCCAAATTTCTCTTCAACCTCTGCTGTGATGGAAGGAACATCCACTGAAGTGCTCTTCATGTGTTCTCTCAGTTACAGTACTGCCTGACACCGCCCCTTGAATGTTTCCTACTTTCATTGTGATGGTTCAATTGATTTTCCATCACGTAACATCCCTATGGCTGGAAGAGGGCTGACTTTCCTGTAAAGAGTTAGAGATACATTTTAGCTGCTAATTATGAAATATATTGTAATATAGTGTATACTAGAATCCAAATGTAGTTTAACTATACCATTTAGCAACTGGAAACAAAAAGAGACAGCAAAATATCCCTCATGTAGTGGAACATAAATCCTTCTTCTCCTTCCCCAGACTGCCTATAAGCAATCTAAGAAAATTATAGAAGTTAATCTCTATTTCACTGGAAATAAAATTGCAGGCAAATGCCCTACATTCAGAGAGATTCCTACAGATAAAACTGAGCCCATGGAAGCACAAATTCCATTTTACAGGCATATGGGAAGCTGTATTGGGGTCACCTCCTACACTGTGGAGCAACCACCTATTGTCAAAAGACACTACCTGAGGAGATAATGGCAATTAATATGAAACCTGGTTAGTCTTCAGCAACTTTCACCAGTTTTGATGAAGCCAGTATCACTCAGAGAAGAAAGCTTTGTAGCACTATCAATTGTCATTTTTTTTGAGAACATTTCCCTTCCCAAAGACTGGGAGCCCATCTCCTTACAGGAGTGGCAATGCTGTCTCTCTGTTCCAGAGGAATGAAGCTCAGCCTGAAGGAGCAGTTTGGAACCCAGCTTCTGAACGCTGCCAGTGGTAGTTGGAATGCTGCTGAGGCAAATGCTCTGGTGAGCGCGTGGGCGAGCACATCATCTTCCTGCTACCACTCAGCCTGTAACCAGTGTGTGTTCCTCTTTTTTGCCTAATTTGTAGTCTCTTCACCTCAGGTTTGTTGATACTGAGCAAGTAGATTTATTACTTGTTCTTACTTTGCTTACAGTTTGTTTGCATCCAGATTACACTAGGCTCACTGGCAAATTATTCCAAATTTGTGATCTTCATGTAATTAACTGATTTGTTAATAAGTAGTTTGATATCAGTTTACAAAATTTGACAGCGTAATTTTTTGATATCATGCAGGTCCAAATGGGGTGCTTTATACAGGTTCAAAATGTGCATGAACTGGGCCTTATTTGGCTAAGCTCTTGAATAGACTGTCATGTTGTTGGAATAAAGGAATGGGCTATATATTTTAAGTGGGGAGAAAATGAATAATTCAACAGTAAGGGTCAACTCATCCTGCCAAAAAAAACCTACTGAAAAGGAAGTACAGTGAGTTATAGCTATTTGCATTGTAGATAATAATATCAATTATAGTTCCCAGCTGGAGTCAAGCCTCCATATTTTGGCTTCTGTACAGCCCCGGAATAACCCTTCCAGTCACAACAAGTTTCAGCCAAATAAAGACAAAGCTCAATTAGCAAAACAACACAAATTTGCAGAAGCATAAGCTTGAACAATAAGAGACTGATGTTTGGACATAGCTACATATGGCAGTTCAGTGACAATTAGAAGCTCTAATCATTTCTAGTTAATGTCATTTTGCAAACACAAAGTTTTAACCCTTCCCAAAAGCTGTATCAAAGAAAATCACTTGTTGGGCCCACTAGAAACCATGTGCATAAGTTTGAGTCTTTGGTCTAAGTGAAATTGCCAGCCCTCTAGGCTTTGTTGTAAATGTCATACTACCAGCATATTGTAAAAGCTCCAGCTTCTGGAATCCAGTTATTATGGGAAAATAACATTTTTCTTTTAAAAAAAAAAGGAAAGTCAGTAGCAAGGAGCACATGCTAGCAAGTGCTGAGGTAAAAGGGGATCAGACTGGCTTGAGGCAAAGGCAAATCAGGCTGCTGTGATGCCAGACCAATGGGGTGCTGTGCTTGGAAGGGAGTCCCAAAAGCCAGACTAACACTGCTATTGTCCCAGAAAAATACTGGGGGTCTACAGTAGCAGTAATGTCAAAAGGGTTAACCCCACCATCACACATTCTGTGACAACAGGAGCAGCAGTCTTGGCATTCTGAGGGTCTACTCGTCTTTTCCTAATTTCCCACTGGTTTCCCTATGTTCCCCATGTCTTTCACCATACCTCTTCTCCCTCCATAGAAGTAGCTTTGGTTCCTCCAACTCAGAGTTGCAAAATTCATGTTTGCCTACAGAACTGAAAAACTTCATGCAGTTTTCTGTCCCAGATAAGGGGACTAACTTTTCTATTGGATTGAGTTGAGAGGCCTTCACAGAATTTAGGAGTCACAGAGCTGGCTGGAAAACAGCAGCCTCCTTTCTGTAAATGAAAACAGTGAGCGGGGACATCAACCTCCTCAGGCGACACATCAAGCATTCATACATGTCACTGATCTCCATGGAGATGGCAAAGGTCTTGGCACTTCTTGTACCACTGCTCAGTAGAAATAATCTGCATATACTTTTAATGGCTCTACTGGTCCAGCCATGCCACATAGAGTCCTCAGGTCCCGGGAAATCCCAAGTATGTGTCACTAATGGGACAGAGGAACGTACCAGGAAAAGACAAAGAGAGAAGTAACTTCACTTGCTCCTGTGGAAGTACATAGAACTGTGGTAAACTCTCTGAAGTAGTTAGTATTGACTTCATCTTTGCAAAACTTTTTGGTTTTTAGCTTTTTATTTTATTTTATTTCAAGGCAAACCCAGCAAATTCTAAAAGGTGTCATCAGTGGAGAAGACAGAGACTTTCTTGCTTCTTGTGCCACTTGTCCCCACCCATTGCGTAGTGTGCTGGTTTGCACCATGCTGATTCTTTTTCACACGCCCTATGTTGCTAACACCTGCAAAACCTTCTTTTCTAGGACAATACTCCATGATGTAATCACAATGGATTGTTCTTTTAATAACTAATTGACAGATGAATAGAAACACCTCTTCATGCCTTCCTTTCTAGCTGGTAAAGGAAGACATAGTCTTCTCTTCAACTTCCCATCTTTTGAGATGAGGAAACTTTTTTTTCTTCTCCTGCCTGATGGATACAGCAAGAGGCTCCTTCTTCTTTCCTGACTGCAGCTGTGGTCATCCAGAAAGGTGACCTATTTTTGTCTCCCATTAAGGCAACCTTGGGGAGACAGATGATCTTGGCTATCTTGTCCCTCTCAGGGGTATCATACATGCTCCCAATTTCAGATTACATCTCAGGGCTTCAACTTTCCTGCTTACCAGCAGGGTTAACTCAACAGGCCTAACTGGATTTGGCACATACACACCCTTTATCTCTGTTGTGACAGCAGTTAATTAAAGTGACTCAGAAAACAGCTTCTCCAAAACAAAGTTGTGTTTATTTGCCAAAGAAGTACCCAAAGAAGTGGCCTAAACAGCAAAGAGCCATAGCTTAGCTTGACCTGCTTGTAGGTCTGGCTCCGCCCCAGATTGGTAGGGAAGCCTGCTACCTGCTACACTGCTTGACTGCCCAGAGCTCCTCTCTGGTCACTGCTAGTGGCAGCTCAGCCCTCCTCCTTGCTTAGCCAGCATCTTTAATCTGTAAAGTCCAGTGTGCTGTCAGCTCTTGGCCTGAAGAAGCAGCAGCACAGTCCTGCTGAGAGAAGAAAGCCTGGAGTAGACCTTTTTTCTTCAGAAACACTCACATTGCCCCGTCTTTCTTACTTTTTTTTCCATTAACTGTTTAATTGGATTTATTTTGGTTAGTTTGTATCTCAGCAAGACTAATATTTAGTGATGGGCAAAGCCCTAAATCTGGGTTATTGAGTGCCACAATTTTGGCCATCATTAATAAGCATAGGAACTGAAATTGAACATCCCATTTTTGATTAGGAAGATGGAATGCCATTCCTAATCACTGCACAAATAAAACTAATCATAGCACAAAAAATGCAGTTGCTCAAAGAAAACATACCATTTCCTCCACATGAAGAAATTAGGTCTGGAAACTCATGAAGGTATTGCTGAAACTGCTCTGATGATTGTCACTTCCACACATTGCGAAGCAAGCAGGTCAGAGTCTGTGGCTTGAAATAAACAGGCCTAAGCTGACAAAAAAAAAAGAAAAAAAGTTTCATTAAGTTCCTCTTGCAATGCCTACCTAGTCTTGTAAAGCTTTGGGACAGAAACCCGCAGGACCAACCCTTAGAAATACTTCTGGATTTATAAAAGAAAACAGTCTTGTCTTTTCTGCTCTGTTTATTCAGTATAATAACCAATTTTGATGTGTGAAGAAAGTAGAAACAGAAAGACAACAAATAAAGCAAGATCTTTCAGGTCACTGAGAAAGAAGCACTTTAAGCATATAGCAACTTACTGGTGATACCACATTTCAGGTCCCAATAAAATTTTTATGTTCTACAAATGACTGATTCCTGTTAATGAAACAATAAGTCATTAAGGAAGTGTTTTCTTCATTAAGGAACTGTTTTCTTTTTCCTTCTCTTACACAGTTTCCTTGGATATTTGGCTCATAAATTTGTGGAGGGAATGCTTCATTCATATTAAAAACCTTACTTCATTTATTAAAAGGCAAAACAGGGTTCGTTTTTTTTTTAGCATTTGCCTTTTCATTCTTTTTGTTGGTCTTGGCATACTTTCATTGCTTACACTTAAGGTTTTCAAGCATTAATGCCAGACTATGAAAGCAAATATTCTTTTTATATTCCAGTAGTTTAAAAAATGCAGTTTATTTATTTCCTTTTGATTTTTTTTTTCCATTATTCAGTTTTGGGAACTGAGTGTATGAAAACCTTTATTTGAGTGTCTCAGGCATTTTAGAGTTCCTGATACACTTATATAGAGAGAGTATAATTCTGTATAATTCTGTATGCCCACTATTAAAATAAAGGTTGGTATTTGTGACATTCACAGTACTACTCTCCTCAAATTGTGACACTGGGAATGCTTGAATCATGATTTTATTTTTGGTCATACTTTCACCCCTGGTCCTTTAAAAGTCTGAAAACCCTTACTTTATTGAGGTATTAGGGGATGCTCAGCATCTCCTAGAGCCCCAGTGGCAAGTAAAACCCACTGGGGACAGGGTAAAACTCTAAGAACAGATAAGTTTAAGAAGAAAAAAACCATTATGGAATAATAATTTTTGGCTGTGAAAGAGATTGCATACATTGACTTGCAGACAGCAGTTGCTCTACATCAGGTTTGCTGTGCCTGGTTTGAACCTCAGAGCAGTATTTGGTCATGGGGTAATGAAGCATATCGCAGGATCATGGGCTAATTTCAGCTTTAGTTTCTGAAGCAAGGCTTTAAGTAATTAGCTTCTTGGAACTGAAGTTTGTAGGTTTTGGAAAGCAATGTTTTAATCTATTTTTTACAGCTTGCTCTCTACTAAAATGTAACTGAAGTTTGTACCCTAAGGGAACACTGTTGAACATTAGCTCCTGATTGCCCACTAGTTCTAAAGAAATTACCTTCTAATAATACTATTTTTGCTGTTGTTCAGGAATCTGCTGGCCTTTATGAAGGGATGTAATTTGTATGAGAACAAAATAATTCTTACCTGAACTGTGACATGGAATGTGCTTGGCTTGGAAAACTATGATTTTTACGTATGGACTTTATTTTCATGTTGATTTTTTTAAAAAAGAAGAAAATAATTACATAAATAACAAATAAAACCATTATTTATATTATAGTTTACAAGAAATACCTTGTCTAGGAATTAAACACAGAATTAAAAGTTACTCTATATGGTGATCAACAAAGACTGATTCTTCAAGTACCCTACCCTCAAAAAAAATAAAAAAGAAGCAAAGCAGAATAGGGATTTTTTTTAATGCCTTAACTAACATTTTATGTTCAAATTGCCAAAATTTAGTTTATATTTTTGACAGAGAAAGAAGACGCCCCTCCTCGGTATCTCATAATGCACAATGTTTCCTGTCAGGACAGCTCCCCTGTGCAGGCCAGCAAACAGCATCAATTGTTCTCAGCATGTAGTTCAGATTCAGGTAAGTTAATAGACTTGCTACATATTAAAAACATTTAAAAGTGAAATATGGAATACATTTCTGCATGAGATGTCCTGATGTCCATTTTCTTCTTCCCTATTTCTGAGCAACTGCAGAATCATGTAAGCTTCCTGATTGCCCAAACATTATCTCCAAACCTGTAATAAAGCTGTTGGGATTTAAGCTCTTTGGACGACTATAGAGATGTCTAGACTTCTGTACAATTCTGCTCTAACATGGGGGTCATGGGGCATAAGATGGGAGATATGCAGTAGTGAATCAAGCTCTTCTCAAATATTCTTCATAGTTTTTAGTGATGAGTGTTTACTCAGTTTGTGTCCACGCTTGTAGGTTCATTTGTCTGTATATATGTATACATTAGATACTATTTATATATTAAATATTTCTCATTTTGCTGTGATGTGCAGTGCCAAATCAGCACAGTACAGAATTTTTCTTTCAGAATTTATTGATGGTCTAAAACCATTACTGGTAATTGGAGGAAGATGCCATTCTCCTGATCTTTATAAATGTCCTTTGCAGTCTGCAGTGGATTGAATTTGTTATGTTTATGACTGATAGATAAATGTTATACTTAATCATTTAATATTAATTTATATGGCAGACAGTGACAGCTTTAAAAAGGTTTCCTTCCCTTCTTGTGTCAGGCAGCTTCTCTGTCAAACACTTTAAATGACATTTCTGGAACAGAATGTAAGCAAAACATCACGTTTGCAATAGTAGACCTAACAGTTAATCTTAACAGATGTTTCTTATGAAAGTTTTCTCTTTGCCAATTTCAAGTTTTCTTTCTATCCATACCACAGGGACAATGTTTTAGTGACACTTCAGTTTTTGCTTTGTTTGTTTGTTTATTTATTTCCTTCCTCTCTCTTTACTGAAAAAAAACCCGTGAAATCTGGTGTGAAGGAATATAATTTAAAATAATTATTGTCTTTCCTTATCACTTCAGAGGTAAACCAATTTTAATTTTTCATTATTATTTTTAAGGTACACTCTAATCAGAAGATCAATTTTCAGAAATTAATTACTTTATATGAAAAAATTGCATAAAACTGGTTAGTTTTATTTGTCTTTCAGTAAAGGTATGTCAGAACTGCCATATAAGAGGTGCTGTTCATTGTCTCACAGGGGTTACAAGAAATATTTTTCTAGCAAATGGCATTCACTGCTACTGTAAGGATTATGCCAGCAATAGCTTCTCCCCCCTGGAAAATTCCTCCACCATACCAGTACTGTTAGCACTGGAAGCAGTAACATACACCAAGTTCAGATGGTTTCTAGTGCTTGACTTAAAACATTACCAATATGTTGTGTAGATGGGCAGCTCACCACTGGCAAACAATTGTTCTTTTATGCATGTTGAGTAACAAAATTGTGTGTTGGAAGTATATCCGTGTTGTAATGATCTAAGCCTGGTTATGCTTCACTACAACATTTTTCAGTGACAGAATTTAGAGCATTTTAGATACTGATCCAACCTGATAGAAAACAGTGAGATTTTGCATCTTCACTTAGTGCCTGGCCTTTGCATCTGTTGTGTGGTAAATCTCCAAAGCCACGCTTATGTCACTTACTTATGTGGGGATCCTGACTGGTACGGAAAGAATTTGGGACATATTACACACTTCGCAATATATAAAACTTCCTGCTGACCCTGTAGTGTTCTTCGATTTAGATTAAAGAGATTATTTCATATTAACTGCAGAAATCCCTTACCCTAAGATTAGGTGACTAACTAAAATGTAGGGAAGCATTTGCAGGGCAGAGAGAGTGACTGGGTTGTCTCTGGGAGGGTCTAATGAAATTGCCTTCCTACAGCTCCAGCTCTAAGGTACAGGGCTTTCCCCTAGTCTTCAGGCATCCTTCACAACACAGGAAACATTTCCATTTCAAGGGAGCTGACGTACCCCATTATTTCTGTTAACAGATGTGGCATTTGTGGGGTTTAGCCATTTGGTACAGTACTGTTTGTTCTATAAATATTTTGTTTCTAGGGTTCAACATTAATGGCAAAAGATGTTTATGCTTTGCTGTCTTTATGGAAGCTTGAAAATATATTACAAAAGACATGTCACAACCTTTACGAAATACTTAAGTGTAGCAATATTGCACTAGCAGTGTCCCTGTCCCTGCCTGCACTTGAGCTATGTCAAGTGATGGTGAGAAGCACCAAAGGCCTGAGAGGGCTCAGAGTGCTCTCAGCTGGTGAGTGGCTCCAAGCTGTCCCCCAGAAGGAAGGAGCCTGGCTTTGTGCTGATGGTAGGACTGTGCTGTCAAGAGAAACTTGGTTGCTGAAAGCCTTTTTTAAAATAAAATCTATTGTAATTTGTTACTCCTTGGTTTACCATGGAGAAAAGCGTCAACTGAGGGATGTTGGAATGGAACACCAGCCTCACTCCACAATTTGTCCTATACCTTCATTTGCAAAGATGTATTGAGGAGCACATAAGGACACCTGAAAATCCTAGAGAGACAATGAAAAACGCAGTAAGTCAGACTTGTGCTATAGTGAAACCTGGAGACTTCAGGCATTGGGTATTGCCAATTTTATGATACTCACTCCTGTTGTCAATGTGCTGGTGCACAAAGAGGTATTTCCCATGGTTGAGTGAGGTACTAAGTTTGGTGAGGAAGAGCAGGACGTTGTGGGAAAATATGTGCCATGTCACATACCTAACACTTGGCAAGTCTTAGGTAATAGTTATGCCTAAGATAACAGCAGCTAACACAGTGGAAGTAGGTTGAGCATGCAAAATATTCACTATGCCCTGAGGTCACTGAACACTCCTGTGATTAGATATGCCCACCCTCAGATCAAATATGGATTAGAGGAAAGGTGTCGCTGGCACATATATCAAAAAGGATAAAAACTCCAACCAAAATACAAAAAACCCCAGCCCTTAACCTACTGAGTTCAGAGGCATAGGGAAATAAAAATATCAAACCGAAACTCTTCCAAAAAGGACAGGTGTGTGAGTAGTTCCTGCTGAAGGGAGGTATAATGTTGTTTACATTGCTGCTCTTAAGCAAGACTTCACTTCAGCACCTCCCAGAGCATAAATATTGAGATTTTTAATGAAAGCAGATGCAGGACATTTAATAATAAGGACAGTATCTTTGGATCAGAATGTATTGACACAGGCTGTGTTAACCCTGTTAATGAAGTAATGTTCTTTTTCTGTTTCTATACTCAACAGCAGGGTTTAGCAAGGCAGAAATATTTTAGGCGTTTTTCCTATGTGTAACTCTTAAAATATATGCAAGTAAGTAGTTGCTATTTTGGGTCAAAATGTCCAGCTGAATAATTTGGCAAATCTTGTTTTTAATTAGGTCCCCTATTTTACCAAATTGAGCAAATATGGAGGAACCTTATCTAGCGAATAATGGCAACAAACTGGGTACTGTAAACTCAATAAGGAGTCCAGTTAATCAAGCATAAAAAACTTATTGAGGAGAAACCTCTTAGGAAAGTGTTGAGAAGCTGGAGTTTTATGCAGTGAATGCTACAGGAGATTGCATTTGTAAATGGACAAATACAGTGAACTTGTAAAAGCAGAAATTAATTTCTGTGCATCTTCATCCACTATTTGCAAGGTGTAATATCCAGAATAATAATATGGAAAACACTTCATACATTAAGCCATTTGGGATAGTTACCAATGTTGCAGCTGAATCCTACCAAGTTGCTTACAGAACTTGCTGTCCCAAGCCGTCTCAGCCCATCCTTGTCTCCAGGGCAGCGTCCAATGCCTGGAACTGGGATTGGAACTGCTCTGGTGCCTGCGGATGCTTGCTCCTGGGTGGATCAATGGGATGGGTCCTGGCTGCTGGGTCCTGCCTGGCTGCCCCCATGGGGAGCTGCCATAGTCCAGGACATCCCCTCTTGTGAAACCCACTGGCGTCAGACTAGTGCTACATTCATTATGTAGGAAAGGAACAAACAAGGTAAACCCAGCACAAGCTACCAGGAATGTCCAAGAGAGATGGAAAATCAGTGCACTCCCAGCCCCATGCAAGCTAGGCAGCCATCTCCATTATTTGTAGCCTAAGAGCCATTCCCTACTCAGTGGCAATAATGATGCTCTCAATTATCCTCTAGTCCTAAGTATGGAAATATTTTAAATAGAGTGCTTGAGAAGGTATGAAACTGGAATTTTATTCAGTTACTTCTATCAATTTTTGAGGTAATGAAATGCTTCTGCTGACCCTTCTGTATCCCAAACTGGTTGTCAGTGATGAACAGGGAATGAGTACTCCCTTGCTTACACACACCACTACACAGCTGGCATCAGCAGGGCAGAAGAGGACTTGACTTCATCTAAAGCAGATCACACAGATCCGACAAGAGATTGACAAATGCAAATATTAGGCAAGAAGGACCAGTGACTGCACCCACTACAGCACGGCCCATTTTTTTAATCTCATATGCATACCTACCTCATGGGAAAGAAATAGGCTATATCAGCCAAACTAACACTGAAATCAAACAGCAGCTCTTGCTTCGTTATGTGTCCTGAAGGCATGGCATAGGCTCTGCTTACTGGTGTAGCTCCCTGGGATACCTGAGGAGCATGAACTACATTTCACTTAAAAAGTGATGTAAAAGAATGTTGTTTTTCTTAAAAACATACATGTTAATATAATTTTTAAGCCAAGGGCATGAACTGGGTGGAACATTTAAACTCAAGGCTTCCAAATTCAATACAACTATTACCTTTTTCTTTTTTTGCTGTATTCCTCAGTGGCCTTCTGAAACTTTCAAATCATTTCAGCCACCTTGAAAAATGTCCTAAAGATCTCAGAGACATGAAAGTTACACACACTTACGGAAAGCCAGTGTTTGGAGAGTGGAATAAGACTGAGAGGGGTGTTCCTGTTGAGGAAAAGGTGGGAGAATAAAGGTGTCCATTGGCTGATGGTGATGTGGGTAGCAGCTGGCTGGACAGCACAGAGACAGGCACAGCCAGACATGGTACACCTTGCCCCTCCACAGTTACTAGTGACAAAGCACAGCATGGAAGCTGAGGGCTTTTTGAGGTGTGGGGAAGTTAAATGTAATGGAAAGGGTAAGCTATAAAAAGTTGTCTTGGAAAAATGCAAATTTAAAAGGAAAAAAATGACTCAGCAGTTTTCTCTTCATGGAATCATCACTTGTTGGCATTTAAAATTATCACAGCACAGGAACAATAAAAAATTCTCTATTTGGTAGCGTAGCACATTATCATGCTAAGTTACTATGATGCCTTAGTGGGCAAAAAAAGTATTTTTCGAATGACTGGAGGATTCAGAGGACCATAATTGACACTGCCTGAAACACAGCTCAATTTCTTTTTGAAAGGAGCCTTTCTCACAAGATTCCTGGCACTTCTTGGGCACAGCTGGATCAGAAATAAAATACAAATAGCCTCTCTTTGAATTCAGTGTTCCTTCTCTGGCCACAACGTCAATTAGGAAGTCAGCAAGGGTGTGTACGTGTGTGGGTAGATTAATGAATAAGTAAGATTACTTGAGTTATTCCCATAGATTTAACTGCCACCTTTGTGGTGATGACTCTAAAAATCTATTTCCAGCCTCTCCCACTTTCTTATATAATACCAGACGTGTCATTGCTGTCTTCCTCAATCAAATCTTCTTTATCTTAGTTCTTCCCTGGGCTCCTGCAGGTCACATAGCTTCATAAAAGTCCTGAAACCCATTCCCACAGCCACCAATGTGATTCATCCTGTGACTCTTTTTTATCTCGGCTGTTGCAGGCTCTTTGTTTCTATTTGCAGTCTGTAAAGCCTGCACTTGTACAACTAGTCATGTTGGTTATAGGCACTAGCAACATCCCATCCTTTCACTGATGGATGAGAAAGGAATAGAATGCAAAGAAATTGCCAGTTTATTGTTTTTTCACCTCTGAGAATCTAGTCAATTTTATTAACTCTGATTTTCTTAATTAATGCAACTTAGAGGGTCAGAACATGAACAAACTTATTTAGCCTCTTCATATTTTTATAATAGCTGGTCAGTTGTGGGAAACACAAATTTACTTCCCATCTGATGGCAGTGCCCCATGGGGCTCTAGATACCACTTCAAGTGACAGAGGATGGAAGATGGGATTCAGGGGTGCTATGCTTAATAGTATATATCTATAAGGAACAAATAGATTTTCATTTATTCCCAACCTCCCAGCTGTCTAATAAATCTCTTTTTTTCCCTTCCTGGATATCCACAAAAGGAAAGCAAAAAGCATATTCACTCAGATCATCCTAACTGAAGTGATACATCCTCATATCCAATAGATAGTCTTCTATCTGTTTCTTTAGGTTGTATTTGGGAACAGCTTTCAAAAGAGTTACTATGCATAATACAGTATTTCCTGAAGATGATGATGAACACCCTATTGTGCTCAACAGTGTTCGTATTTCCAATATCTCCAACGAACCTGCCAAATCAGACAGAAACACAAAGAGCTGAAGGACACTGCTGAGTCAAGTACACCCCATGGCTGGTAGTCCTGGTGAGAGAAACCATGACCATCGAAATCTCTGTTCCTGGCTTTTTCCACTGACTCAGTACCATTGACAGATCCTATGGCTTACAAATCCCCTTAAAAAATTGAGAGAGATAGATGGAAAACACATTTCAAAACAAGGCCATAATAGCATTTTCCAGGCTCATCCTTCTAATTGTCCTGTTACACATGTAGGGTTAAAAGACAAGAAAAAATAATTACTACAGAAACAGACACATTGTAGTATTAGCATTCAGTTGATGATTTTAGGTAGGGCTCAGGAAATAGACCTCAGCTGCCAGGCTGTGAATGCATTTGGTTTTTCTTGCCTGTTTCCTGCAGGAGAACACAGGGAGCAGGATAGCAAACTGCAGAGTGTGCAGACCTTGGACTTGAGCATGGCATTCCCAAGTTAAGCTGCTTGACTTTTTTATCTGGAAGTGTCTCATTGCTCTGAAAGGGTTATAGTCCTCTGCAGGCACTGAACCCAAAGACTTGGCTTGGCTGTAGATCAAGCGCGTGAAGAACGTGTGACCTTCTCAACACAGAAATCCTTTGTCGTGGAATGAACTCAAGCAGCAACACAGAAATTGGTACTGGGAACAACTAGCACCTCTCTGGTTCTTCCATGAAGGGAAATATAGTTCAGCCAGCGTTTCTCACAGGCACTTGTTACTTTTTTAACCTAAATTTTCAGAGGCTCTTCCTGAGTCCTTGGGTTAAACAGTTATCACCACATAAAGAGAGGACACCCAACTGTTCTCACACATAGAACCAAGGGAGGAATTAATTGTTTCATATTATCTGCTTCCAAAGGCAGGCTCTCCCCTCAGTGAAGAAGACAAGAAACAGTGTTATAGCATCATAATTTGAAATGGTAAGGGCATAAACCTTACTATTTGGATCATCCTCTCTTACCCCTCCAACATGACTGCAAACACCTGGATGTCTTTTTTTCCTCTCTAATGAGATAGGTTCTGCAAAGGAGAAGAACCCCAGTGTTGTAATAATATTGACCTGGAAAAGGCCTGTCTGAAAAGCTTCTGTACGAAATTCTAAAACCTGTTTACGAACATTAATAAAAAGTATTTCACAACTTTCTTGTCAGACAGGTAATTGTTATTATCAGCATTTGATGTCTTGCACGAACTGGGACAAAGTCTATGTGAGTTGCTCAAAGTGACAGAGCTGAGAACAGCATCCAGCTCCCAATGCCACAAATTTATAAGACACGGCAGGTCCCCAATCCATTTAATTTCATGAACAAAATATATTAGTGTAAAGAAGAGGAGTACAAAAATCAGTTTTAATCTGTGTGGTGACATGGATAACATTGTTTTCAGCAGGAATTGTATGAGAACGCTTCAGAGAAGCCACAGCTGATACAATGGGGGATGTGTCTTGTGCAGTGCCCTTGTGTAAGTGGGGACACTGAGACACTGGGCTTCTATTTCTGTGTCCTCTGTTGATCTTCTGGTGAAAGCCAGTGCTTAGCTGTGCGAGGGTACACTAGCCTAGCTTTTACTTGATCCTTACAATTGCTGGAAATATTAAAAACAAGTCTGTGTCCAGGCTACTGACAAACCTGCTTGGGCTGGCACTGTCCCTTTTCCTGTATATAGGAAAAGATAGCAAGACGTGGTTGGTTCATCCACACCTGAATTTTCTTGCAGCAGAATTAGCAGTGGTTCCATTCCCACATAACAGTCATCATATTTTACTTTGCCTAGAAAGGAATGGGTGAAGTTCCCTGAGATACTAGGCAAGTTGCATCACAATGGATTAAAATGACAGCTTGTTCTACAAATCCTTAAGGATTAAGAACATTTATTTCTAAACATTAAATCCCAGCAAAGGACAGGAGGAGTTTGTTTTTGGCTTGGAGTAATATCACAGCTGATAGCAGAGACACCAAGTAAGAATACAGTGAACAAGGCTAAGAAAATGTATAAAAGCAGAATTAAATTTATTTATTATTTAATTTATTTTTACTTTCTTTTGTTCAACAGGTTATTGCATTCCTATATATATAGTAAAGAGAGAAAACTAAGTTATACCTTCATTTTGATTTCAAAAGTACTTTATATTTTGTTTTGAGTTTATTAAGAAGTATATTATAGGTGGAAATTCTAAAATATTGCATCTACCTGATCTGTATTTTATTGTTATCAAGTATTTGTAGTTCAAGAAAATCTGATATATTAAGAAATTACTCAGCAGGCAGGAGAGCAAGAACAATGAAACCCAATTGTGGAAACTCCTGGCTATGCACAGACAGTCAGTGTGCCTGTAGCAGAGGTTCTCTTCTATGGCAATGTTATATGGTCAGAGATTGCAATGTTCTAGATACACAGCACTCACCCAAGGTGTTGCATTTGCCTGCAAGCACTCTGACATGGTAGTGAAAGAATTCCAGTATCTCCAGCTGATGAGCTTTCAGGTATGCTGCTGCACCATTCAATTTCTTAAGATTTTAATGTAACTCTACAGCTTCTGCATGGCCCTGCCTGGCTGTGATGTGACAGCATCCATAAAACATGGAAGCAGATATTCAGTATTTAGCAGCTAATGTAAGAATCACCTGTTGGCAGGGAAGACATTACTTTTGCAAACCATATGTATCCCACAACCTACCCTGTCACCTTCCTGGAGTTCTCACAGTTGTCCTGCTGTTTTACTAGGGAAAGAGGTGGCAGGAGGTAAATCACTTGGCAGTGATTGATTTGCCAGAGGGTTTGTTCCGGGTGTTGAGGAATTGTTGCTCACACCCTTTGAGTGTCAACATTGATGCACTTTAACAAGATTATTGTGCTTTGACAATTTGCTTCTGAGGTTAAGAGCTTTTCCAAATGATCAAGATTATGTTTAGACTGTGAGGGAGATGCGTTCATGGCACCTCAATGACTTGGATTTTTAGCTGTCCCAATTGTCCATCACTCTGTTTTGCCAACTCATACTGTGGAGGTTATTACTACACACACAGTTCAGTTGTAAGTACTCTGAAATAGGCCATTGCAGGAAATTTTACATTCTCACTCTACACAGTCAGACATTCCTCTATCAGATGGCTCCAGAGGGATACAGTCCCTCCTCCACCTGTGTTTGCTCCTGTCCTGTTCAGCTTCTGTTGTGCAGCTGTAGCACTCCTACTGTACACAGATCAACCAGTCCTCTTTGCAGAAATAATCCTGCATCATCAAATTATCTTTGCTAAGTTATCTATGCTTTTATATTTCTTATGGAGACTACTGAAAATCCCTAACACTTACAGAGGCAAATTAGGGGTGCTGTGATACACAATAGCCTCATTCTGTGATTCACAACAGGTATATGCTCCAAATACAGTTGGAACCTCTCTGGGGCACAGAAGTACCTTTCTGGCATTTAAACACAAAGCAGTTACAGGTCTGGATGTTCTTCCCTGTCTTCCTGTACATCAGCATGTTGACATTGCATCAGTGACATGAATTTTCCGTGTGACTGCTATTTAGTCACTAAAACCTGCCTGCATGTGACTGTTTCAACGTTATCTACTCTCAGAATCATTATTATGCTTTAAAATGCTTGCAACTGTGAAAACCCATAGACAGATGTTTCCTAATGAACAGTGTGTGCCACGGCTACTTGCATGTGAACAGCAGAAATACGAACTTTTCAAAACAATACACATTTTGTGGTCGGGTTTCTCCAAACTAGTTAGTGTCCCCACCAAATGTGGTTTCCTGGCAGAACATAAGGGTACAGCAGCTGTCTGAGCAAAAACAGCCCACCCTGTTTCTGGGTTGGTTTTGTATATCTTCAATTTTTTTTTTTTTTTTTAATACCCAAATTCACATTGGGAATTCACAAACAACATGCAGAAAAGGATCCTTCATATGCACTAGGTATGGGACATCAGTGCATTTTTGGTGTCATTATTTCTGTATGGCAGGCTTCTTGTTTGGGAAGCTGAGTGAAAAGTTACCTGTCTAAGAGTCGGGCACATTTATCAGAGGTAAAGATGCTTTTCTTAGTCCATGCTTCCTTAGCAGAGTAAGCCTGGCTTTAGAGGACTGCATAAATTCAGGTCCCATTAAATGAACTAGAAATATTCATCATCTCAGCTTATTCTCTCTATAAAAGCAAAACAACCAGAAGTGGCAATTTTTGTCAAGGAGGTATATTTTTTAAGAGACAGTTTTTGTTTGGCTGCTTTTAGGAACGCAAATACATTGTTTTTAAAAGAACTTTAAAATTAATTTCGCCCATCATTAATTATGTTCCTTGCCTATGTGTTTGTCTTAGTGCCTGTACTTATCTCAAAAGATTAACATGGTCATGTACATGGGATGCTTCACTGACCACCAGTATTTTCCTATTATTAATTAATTTTCTTTTCTTATGGTAAACAGGAGAATACATGTACCATGTCGGTACTATGATGTTCTAAAATGCTGTCTGAAGGCATTCCCTTACATATACCAGAATTTTACGTATTTCTTTGGTTCTGCTTAGAATAGAGAGGCTTTGGAATTTATTTTTTTATAAGAAGTGAAAGACATGTATTTGTTTGTCTTCTCTATTCTAGGAGGCACATAATAAGGAAAACAGATTTTAAAAATAATTATTATGCTTCCAAGTATATTTAATATGTATGCACTCGGATGCATATTATTCACTTTTATATTTTGTTTTATTACTTGCTTTCCAGAACAAAGAAACTCACAAAAATCCAAGCCAAAGAAATATCATGTGAGAGTGTGCATCTGCATACAATAATTTATATACTAACTACATTACATAGTAACATGAACCATCTAGCCAGCAATGCTCTCTTGCTTCATTACCCTGTGCACAGGAAAATTGAGCTTTATGCTAGACATCTTGTTGTATTCACTGCCATCTGAATCTTATGCCTCTTTCATTGTTCTGCTCATCTCAATTTAAAATGCAGTTCCGATTTTGATCTCAGAGTACTATAAATCCAAAATAAGTCTAACAGCTTCAAAGAAGTTTATTTCTGCTTTACATAGTTATAACTAAGATAAAAATCTGGCCCATCGGCACATTCATTTTATAGCAAGTTAAAACATGTGCCCTTACTGTTGGCAAATTCTCAAGATTAACAGACATACATGTGCTGCTAGAATAGCAGTTAGGGAGCTGCTTTTCTTTTTTTTTTTTTTAGCATCCAGTGCTATTTTTGGTTCCTTCCCCTTTGACACACATTCCTGGTAACAATTAAAAGCAGCTCTTCTTAGTACAAAATTAAAGCTGATAGCTGAACACTTTATGTATCAAATACATTCGATACTGATTGTCATATGTGGAATAGAAATGGGAGGTCAGATTGTCCTTTTACTTACAGTGGTGTAAACCAGCAGAGTGAAAGATGGATAGAAAAATTATTCTGGGGATCTATTGATGTTTGGTGTTTGGCTGTCAAAAGAAGCAAGTGATGCAGAAACAAGGATTTCTTATGCCTTTGTGGGCTCTGAATGATCCCTGTCCCTGCCTGTGGAAAGTCTTCTTGGAAGGAAAAGCAATGCACAAGGTCACTCACATCATTCCCCTCTTGAAGGAGCCAGAGCTGGCGCTGCAGGACATTACACTAGAGGGGTTTCCCTTTACTTGCTGTAGAGGGCTGCTCCCGATGTCACACTGGAGTTACAGGTCCTGTCTCCCCTCTGACACAGCTCTTGTCCTTGCAGGTCGAGATGGACTCAGTATCTGCTCTGTCTGCAGACAGACTCTACACCACAGCTGTAAAGGAGAAGTGGATGACCTTGTCCATCACAAATTCCCACAGCCTTAATCCCCAGGTGCTCTTGCTGACATAAACTACTGAATGTCCCTGCATCTAACTGATTTCCTCCAGGAAAGCATTCCAATATTTTTGGAGTGGGTCTTGGGGCCTCAGGGCTCTTCTCTTTTCATATGACCTGGGCTGGCCCATGATATTTCCCAGGATAGTTTTAGGCTTACTCCCCAGATTTTAATTCCAGGTGCTGCAACAGAATGTTCTTAGTGGAAAGTCCCTGGGATGCTAACTCATTTCCTCTTTTTTACCGTTGGGGTCCAAATTTTCTGACTTCCAGTGTGCACAACCAGAAACACTCACTTAATTTAGCATTCCTTATGTCAGCATTCCTGGAAAAAATCCAGGAATTTATTATATCAGGGGGTGGGGTGGGCAGATGGTGGCACGGGTCGGGGCTTTTAACACTTTTTCTCACCTGTGCACTTTGCCTACACTTGGCATTATGATAATGGGGGCAAATAGCCATGAATAGTGATGAAGGGGATCAGCTTCTAAGAAGAGCTCCATTATGGTGAAAGGGTGTTAAACTCACAGCCTACAGCCACCTGCAGGGACTTCATGCAGCCTATTACCTCAGTGGTCACTGCAAGGTGGTTAAAGTATCAACCCTCTGCTCAGGAAAGGTTTCCCTTCAAGTGTAGTAGGAAGGCTTTAAATTTTAGTCAGTGGGATTTAAGCCTACACTTATTTCCTGAAGCAAGACTTTGCTAAGTTTCCTTCCTTCTAGCTAAACCATAGCATTGCGGTCTAGTCTTCAGAGAGAATATGCAATCAGTTTTCACTGAGACTTGCACCCAGAGTCATTGGATTTACAAGAAGACATTTGGAAACAGACAAAAATACGGGGAAAGGGTCCTGTTTCCAGGGCAGTTGCTGTGATAAATGCTGACAGTGTGGTCACCAAAGGATAAAGAAGATTTGCTGTCATCTCATGATGTTTTGCCAAATATGTATTTCAATGCAAGAGCATAGGTACCATATAGTAAAGAATGTAAGAACAATTTATTTATTTATTTACATGGCTTTTTTTCTGAGTGTTGCAGGAGCTGTGATCATAAGTCCTGTAATACTCCAGCTCATAAACACTCAGTATGGTGTGTAACCAACACTGTCTGGTGCAGCTGAACCTTGTGTGCCTCGTGGTTGTTGACATTCATTCTATTTTGAAGGGACAAGCCTTCTGGTTAAGTTATATCTCTCATTACAGACTCTGTTCGAGTGAATACTGTGATGCCCCATACCACACAGTGGGGTGATGGCTGCTTTGCCTCACTGGAGGTGCTGTAAAACCACAAAGTCCAGTGCAGCCCTAAGACAGTGAGGTGCTTAGTCTAGAGCTCATAGGAGGCAATCTGCCATAGGAAAGAAAACCAATTTAGCTAACTTACTTAAAATGAAACATCTCACGTCAACAACTCAAACCCCGATTTCCCCCAGAAAATTACGTTTAATGTTCCTCCGGAAACCAACAGCTTTATGGGAACTGCACGTTCTGGTGGAAAGGTATTACAGTGAGAGATCCTTGATCACCTCCAATAATTTAAGTACTGTAGCTTTATGGGGTATTATTATTGACTCTGGCAAATAAGAAAATATGTCCTTTGCTCCCTTTTTTTTTTTTTCACCTGCAGTTCCCTGTTTCTACTTCCATGGCATTGGCCCCAAACCGCTAGACAAACAGATCATCTGACCTCACCCATCTAGCTATTTTTCAGCTAATTACTTTGTGTTCCCAACCCCCAAGCAATTTTCATGTAAACATATTTCAGGAAATATGTTTCATTGTGGGTAATTCCCTTGCCACCCTCAAGTTCAGGCAGGTGTTTTATCTGTTTTTGTACAGGTTCTTATTCTCTATCATTAGTCTTTGCAAGTCATTATTCTTGTTTTAACTGCTTTGATCTATTTACTAACTTCAAACTAGCTTAAGTAAAAGTTGACTCCTGTATGTTTTCACTGATTGATTTTCATATTATAATAATGTTCCTAAACACTGTTTAGTTTCGTGCAGCTTTTCATCTGTGCTCGAATAAATGAGAGTTCTGCCACAAATAGGACCCACAGACCTTTCTTTCCCACACAAAGAAATGTAGATGATCACATGGCAACAGCTCTTAGGTAAAACCCCAGCCTACATCTCAGTGGGGATGCATGAACTGTGTGGTGAACTGCGTGGTGAACTGCAGGAGAATTCCTGTGACTCTGCAGGATGTTCAGCTGCAGCAGGTCATGCTGCAGGGGTCCAGATGTTTCAGAAGAACATCTAAGATGTCCAGAGAGACAGCCCCTACTCCCAATGGTAAACTTCAGCTTCCACAAGGGAGAAACATGAGCTCAGGTGAAGCCAGTTTGTGTCCTGAAATCTTCTTTCTTACCTCCAACTTCTACCTTTCATCTCTCACCTCCAGCTGTGACTAAGATTGGCTTACCTTTAAAATAGGTGATGTTACATGGTGATTATATTTATGCATGTAATTACCTTTCAGTATTCTCCAGCAGATGCAGTAGGTCATGTTCCTGTTTTCTTGTAAGTAGTTCTAAAAATGGCACAATCCTAGAGAACAGGCAGGGCCTTTTGTTATACATATTTTATGAAGAAAAGCAAGTAAATACAATGCCTAAAATGTAGATTATCAGATATAAAATCAAATGACAAAACAGACTTCAGGGCAGTAGTTTGTTGAGCTAGCCAGTGAATATCGAGTCATCTCTTTCAACAAGCTGAAAGTGAGATGTGTCAGAACATTTCTGAATTAACTGGAGTTTTGTTTTTTGTTTACCCAAAGTCCCTTTAAAAACAGAAATAAAATAATGCTCATTTATCTAAAACTTCTGAAGGGAAGGTGTTGAGCTAAAATATTGCCAAATTTTATTGTATTTAGTGAGGAAGATAAAGAAAGGATGCAAAATCAGTGAGGGAAAGAATAGTATCTGTCTAAAGCCTTTCATATCTACACCTGGCCTGGTCAGGTACACATGAGCCTGGATCAATGCCATTGTGCTTGTTCTTCCTGGAATGATCTAGGTGGGGTTTTTCCTGTTTGTAGAAGAAAAGCACAGGAGAATGCTTAGGATAGGAATTCTCCATCGTAATTGATACTAGCAGCATCTTCATGGACCCCTGGTGGGAAATCCCTTCAATCCTTTGTAGAAATCCTGTTGACTTCAGCTGGGCGAGCGCTGAAGGTTTCCAACACCCAGCTGCCAAATACAGTTAGTAGAGAGCTGTAATTTAGAATTTCCTCTCTAGGGTTTCCTGGTAAAGAATCTAAATGCAGAGTGTGGCTTAGGGAACCCACATTATCCCCAGGGAGATAAAACAAACACACCCACCAGTCAGAAAAATAATCTGTTCTCATAGTATTTCTAGCTTGTTTTCAAACCAGCTGGGATTTCCATGCTGTGAAACTTGGATCCATATCGAAATGATGGCATACTACTCTGACCCTAATTTTATTTTCAAAGTTTAGAGTTTTGTCCACCTCAGGGAACAGTACAAAATGGAATCAGGATGGACCTGGAGGAATAAACAAATTTGTGCAACACATTTGCCTTCACTGTTAGGCATTCTTGCTGCTAAACTCAGTCAGCAAGTCATTCATGGTTTTCATGGGAACTTTTGCCTCTCAGTGCAAAAATAAATGAATGCAAATATTTCTTCCTTCCCAGAAACATAAGTTATGTGGGCATGATTTGACTTGACAGTAAAAATAGTGTTGACCTAGCTGTACAACCAGGGACTAATGGGCTAAAATTTTAATTCACTGAGCCACCATGTCAGCTTGGCTTTCCTTTCCAGCTGTTGTGAAGACAGAACTACTCATCTAATTTCTTATTCCAGCCTGGTCAATGTGCCCTTTGTATGAACACAGCAGACTCCAAGGTAGGTCAGGAAATAATATGTTACTGCTGCCTTCAGGTTAGTTCAAAAGTGGAACTTTGATGTCTTCTGCTCCTTTGCCTTGATTCTACATAGTTTGTTGGGGTAGGTTCTGACTTTCTTTTTAAACGATGCAGGTGGGTCTTTCACAGGTAAGCATAAAAAGTCTTTTCAAAGCATAATGTAATGTATTGTCAACACTGTTAGTACAGGAGTAGTAGCAATACATTTCTGTAGCTATGATAGTTGCAGATAGGAGAGGATACTTTCTCGAGTACCTTGAAAGCTTTGAAAGTGCTTTGGGAGTAGGTCTTCTACCTACATCACACAAATTAATCTTTTCCTGCAATGCTTATTCCTGTTTGTTCGTAACCATTGAAAAATGTCTACATAAGTTCCTCTCTATCTAGGATTTTAGTTTACTCCCTTCCTTAGGCTTCTGAAACTAATTAGGACTTTAATTATTAAATGAGAGGACCCTTTACTTTCTCCTCAACTTGCAAATCTGGAAACAGAGTGGAAACAGACTTGGCTCAGTGTCATCTGTAATATTACTTTCATTATCTTTTTGTTCCCTTGAAATCTAGTTCCCCAGGGCTTACAAATCTGGAGCAAATTGTCTGGTGATATTTTTCAATTATTTGTTGATAGAAAGGGGTGCAAAATGATCCATGGAACTGAGTAAGTTACAATAAGTCTTCTATGACATGCAAAGCCCTGCTTTGTCTTCACAAAATTAGCTTCTTTTTGTAAACAAGCAGTGCTTAAGAGAACACAATTTTTTTTAAGTGTATTTTATTAGTATTATAGTGTAGTGTTGTAAGGTCATAGCATTAGAGAGTTGCTTCAATTTACTCCACATGTTGCTGAAAAAAAACCCAAGAAAAAGCAACCAAAAACCTACTGATTTTTGGCAGCTGGTTGAAAATAAAATATAGACCAAGAGAACTAAGTACTTTTGAAAATGCAACTCTTTGTTATGTCTTATCAAGGTGTAAAGTTATTTGGTACAGTAGAGGAAAACTTGTGCCCCTGTTGAGGGTAGTTTCTATAAATGAGCTCAACTGTAATACCAGCCACTAGAAAATGCCACATGGGAGACAGATGATGGAAATTCAGGAACTTTCTGATCAGACAGTGCACTTGGTTACAGAGGAAATAAATCACATGTCAGTACAGAGACATAAGAAACTGATCTTCACAGCTCCTACTACCAACTAGTCTCTTTGATTTACATGAACTGGGTTGCATACATCACTGTTCAAATACTATTTTGGTAAAAACAGAAGAAAACTGAACAGTTTACACTGACATTTAAAACAAGACAGTTGTATAGGATGCTAGAAATCTAGAACACTATTTAGCCAATCTTTTATTGATTTTTTTTAACAGTATGAAACCTATAGAGCACCTTGTCAGGTACTTCTGGGACTGATACTATGACCAGTTTCAAAGTTTCCAGTCTTCACTTGAGACTTTGACCGATGCCTTGCACTGAATGAATCTGTTTCCCCTTCTGTGTCCCCCCAGCAGCTGTCCACTGCACCTCTCTACTGGAGCTCATCTAATGTGCTGCTGAGCTGCTGTGCTGCCTGAGTGCTTGAGCCTGGGCTGTCCCAGTGTGCACAGATAAACAAGGCTTCAGCTAGGGCTGAGATTAATCTCAATGTCCTAATTTAAACCATTTTACCTACAGTTATCAGCAGATCGTGGCCACCCTCGTGAAATAAAGATGATTTGTTTTCTTTGGTCTCTTGTAGTCATGACTGTGTTTGGATGAGACTGTTTGCTGACTGAATGGGTGCAGAAGTCCATTGTGGTGCAAGGTTCACCAAGTTCCCTAGCAAACAGACTTAGATCATGATTCAGAAACGTGCTTAGGTATTTTCTCTACTTTGAGCATCTGAGTAGTGCTCAGATGCTCAAAATGAACCTTAATGCTCAAGCCAGGCATAATCTCAGTGTGCTCATGATCTCAGTAGCACGACCGTCGCTGCAGTCAGAAAACATGAGCTCTGGGCCTTTCTCTGCTATTGATTTTTGAATGATTGTGCATAAATCAGTCAGTGTTTATCACTTTCTGTATTCTCTGAGACTCACTTAGTCATTTGTGAACTTCCTTGAACTCCTTGGATGAAAGTCTATGTAAGGACAAACAAGTCAAAATACAGTATCATGACGTAATTCAGTGAAAGGAACATATTCCTTCTGCTTATCTTTGCCTCATAATGTCATCATTGTAATTTTCCTTTCCTTTGGAAACCAGACTTTCGCTGACATCAGTGAGACCTCAAAGTGCCTTTTGCAGTGATGCTTTTGAAATATCTTCTAGTAATAAAGTTGATGCTCTGCTAAAAGGGTGGGTTTCAGCAGATGATCCTCATGTTTGTAATATGATAAAACAAATGAACTAGACTCCTCTTTTTGCTTTACGAAAATACTTGTGACATTGAGATATATATGAATCTTCTTTCTTCTCTGCTAACATACATGTGATACAGATGTCCATCTTAACTTGTTGTATAAGAATTTTCCTGCTCAGTTTCCACTAGCACAAGGAATTCCTTGTGTTTATTTGGCAGCACAGATTTTTGATCTATGTCAACACTGCTGAAACATTTTGAGGAAAAAAAAAAAGCTTAAAAGCCATTATCTATGTCAACACTGCTGAAATATTTTGAGGGAAAAAAAAAGCTTAAAAGCCATTATCTTTCTATTTAAACTTGGACTACATTCTGTCTTACACTAACTGGCAAAGATAATCGTATTTCACAGGATTGCTGAGCCCAGGATGAGAAAATTACCTTTTTAGAAAAAAAGCGGATATAGACAAATGGCCAAAGATCATGAAAAACACTTTCTATTATCTGCTCGGTCAAAAAGCTAATTCTCCTTTTGATTTCTCTGATCTCCTTTCTTCTCTATAGAATTATTTTTTCACACATTTTCAGAATTATGGGATGTAATCCAAATGGCTTTCTTGCTCACTCCTCATATGCATGGCTCATACACGAGTGGCATCTTTCTGGGGACTAACTTTTACATTGTCTCTTTCCTTGGGATCTGGATGACAAAGGGTGGCTATTGGGAGACACGAAAGTTTATGCTGCCGAAAAGTAGGCATTGCAGGCTGACTGCCCAATTGCCCTGCTAGATATTATTAATTCAATCTGTAGTATTTCTGGGTTTATTTGCATGCTTTGCTTTTTTACAATTTGATATGTTGGGCCTGGCAGCTCTTTTCCCTAGAGTTTCTCAATTCCTCTATCCTGCTGTTGCTGGCAGCCAGAACACCCTCCTGCCATGATCACTGACACCTCAAGCCTTCACTTCCTTCTCCAAAACACATGAATGTTGCAAGGTCAGTACCAGCTCCAGTGTACTACTAACCTAAATGGAACAATCCTGCCTTCTTTGGGAACCTCCACAGTCAGGAAAACCTGACTTCTCCACTGCAATGCCAGGCAGGTTCTTGCAGTTTGGGATTACCTTGGTCTGGTTAGAAGATGAACTCCTTGAGGCACAGGTGAACCTTAGGCTGTCGTCTGTATCAGCCCAAGTGCACCCCTGGCACACAGCTCCATGTAATAAAAACAACACCAGCCCACAAAAATCAGGAACTGTTATGGTGTTAAGATCTTTTCAAGCTGCAGGTTTCAAAAGTAAAGGGCTTAAGGAATTGTGATTCATATTGAAGGAAGAGAAATAAGTCAAGTTTAATGGATTATTAACATTTATGGAGAAAATATTTTAAAAATTAATATAAATTCATTCAACATCTTAGAGCTGAGTACAGATTGAATATGTATCGCCTGCTCTGACTGATTCATTGAAGCACTTTGCTGCCTCAAGATCTTCCTTTTTCCTCCTCAGAAGTGTGTAAATAGCCAGATATTTAGACAAATAAAAACAGATCAATCCTTTACAGTCTTTTGAATAAGTTGAACATGTGAGGACTGCACAAGAACTGTCTATATAAAGATGCTGTCACTTGTATAAAAGTCCTAAAAAAGATCTGCCACGTCACTGCTGAACACACCAAGAAGACTGAGGTAATTATCGCAACCTCCTGTTTTAAGCAAATTCTGTAGCACAGTTAGAACCACAAAAGCAATATATCACATGCAAAGTGAACCTAAAATCTCAATAGGTTTGGAAGCTCTTAATATCAGCTATTGGCCAGTTATCAGAAGATTGAGGAGGTAAATGGGGAAGATAAATAGGTGGGAAATCCATAAGGATACTTAACCAATGGTAGCTAAAGATTCCCAAAATATTCAGAGGCTCCATTTAGTTAAATTCATAAATTAATTAATTGGCTATAACTACCTCTTGAAGTCCAAAGTGCTGAATCTAATTTTATTTATATTGAAATCAGTGACAGATCATTCACTAATTTTCTATACAAAACATTCTTCTGTGTCAACAGAGGCTACTATGAAATATCCTTACTTCAGCTTTTGAAAACATGATGCACACATTGTCACAAATTGTGACAGCAAATATCACAATCACTACCTACAACTTTGACTAAGTTTCAGCAGACTTTGGTAAATAACAAGACCAACGTGGGATGTCTGAGATTAGCACCAAACGTGGCTTAGTTCATTTTAAAGCATCCAAATAAGACCATTGATCTTTAGAAACAGTAGTTGTTTAGGATTTTAACAAGGGTCTGTATACCCCAGAGAGTCTGCACAGAAATTGCCATAAACCACACATGTGATATCTCAAAGCTGCCTGCATAAGCACAAGAACACTGAATGTTTTAATGGACTGTGGGAAAATGTAATGCAGTGGTATATATCCAGGGGAAGATTCATCTGTTTCAGCAGATGTCATCTTATTTCTGTTGAGTTGAACAGTTAAAGATGTCAACAGGAAGTCATTCAAAGGTTCCAAATATATTAAAGACTTCATACCTTCATGTGTAAGCAAATCTTCTGAAACACAATTTTAAAAGGTAAAAAAAAAATGCAAAGAAAGATGGTAGGGAAAAAAATAAGAAAGAAAATGCTATTGTTCTGCTGCCATAAAAAGAAAGGATAAATCAAGCATAAAATCCCACTAACTCCATGAACACATTCCTGTACTTCGGGGTTTTTTTAAGAGTGATTTGTGAAAAATAGCCCTAAACTGCAGTCATTAGAGACTTTTGTTTACTTGGCACAGGAGACAGTATTACTTAAAGAGGGAGCTTTTTCTTTGGTTTGGTTTGGGTTTTTTTGTCTGTTTGTTTGTTTGCTTTTTATTGTTACTGTTGATGTTGTTCACCTACACTTTTTGTTCCTGCAGCTACAGGGTTTGGAAGAGCTACCTGTTGTAAATGGCATTCATGGAAAAAGCATATGGAATGACAAAGAGCTGAGAATGCCTTACCTGTTTATGTCTGAAATATTTTGTATAGAAAAATAAATACTAAGAGTAAAATGTCCGCTTGAGCCTTATAAATTTTTGTAAACATTCTCAAATGCAGTGCTAAGAATTGCTCACACAAGTTGTGCAAGCTGCTTAATGGTGAAAGACTTTACCTTCACACAGAAGCAGCAGTGAAGACAACACACAGGGGAGGAACTTGCAAATAGCAGCAACGTAATAGATCATCTCAAGATTGTCTGGAAAACTTGCCTGCTGATGGAGAAACTGCTGATGAGGGTTTCAGGATGTTTAGCACTTAACTCCTAACACTATACTGTGCCTACAGAATTCATGGACTTAAGGGTAAATTATCAGTCATTGGTACTTTCTGCTTGGCCTTCTTTTCACTTAAAGCCATGGACCTACGTTTTCAGAATTGTTTGTTCACATGAAGTTAGCTGAATTCGTTAATCAGGCATGTTTCACATTAGAGAGACTTTTCTTAAGATAAATAAGATATCTCTTATTTACATTGGCCATTTTTATTTCTGCTTGTGGGTTGCATCTCCTTACATCGCATATGAATGATATTGCTGAGGTTTGAGCTTCTTGACTTACAATGGTAGAGTCAACTAAGAGAAACTCATCTTTGGAATTTTAAAAAAAGCAGATATTTGATGACTTACCAGGAAGTGGCAATATTTTTTCACATAATATGATATTTTCCCTTAAATGAGTCATCTCAGTTTAACCCACAGAATTAAGGTTTGATTCCACAAAGCATTTAAACACAAGTGTAGCTTTAAACATATAACTAGTGGTACTGTTTCAAAAATAGCTCTATCTGTCATGCCCCCAAATTTGCAAATGCTGAAAGACCTTGTTGAATTAGCAGCTTCAGTAAAATTGGCAGATGTGTGTCTGGATCACACTTAATTTTCTTGTTTGCTTTTCTTTTTCTTTATTTTTTTTTTAATAGCATAGGTCTTCCAAACAAGAAAACCAGTGGGAAAAATCCATGATTTAACTGACAGTAAACAGAGGGCATAGTCATAAACAGTCAAATATACAGTACTGTGAAACTCTTTCTATTAGCACATGATTACAAACAGAGGTAGAAAAAGACTCAAGCCTCACCAGACAAGTAGTCCACTTCTAAACCCATTTTGTTGAAAAACATTCAGCAGCCTTAACTACAGATTGAGATACCAAACATGTAATAGTGCAATAAAACAAGAGCAATTGATCACGATAAAGCTAGAATTTTGTCAAAAGATAGTAAAATATTGCTATATAAAAGAATTTTTCAGTACAGTAACACTGAATGAAAAGGGAGTCACGAGGCCTTTGGGATATGTATTTTATTTTTCCATTGAATTTGGCTCCTTTCAGAACACAAACAAAGGATGCACAGAGCTGCCTAGCTCTTCCCTGCTTTTTCAGGGAGAAAGATTTCTGTTGATTGCTTTCATGTGCAGTATACATGTTTGCCTTTTTGAGCGGAGGTTCACGTTTTGACTGCAGAGGAAATTGCCTGGGATCCAAAGGAGGCAGTCTTCATACAAACTGCTCTAGGCAGTGAATTAAGAATCCATTCATGTTAGTGTCAATTAGGGCTTTATAGGGCAAATCTTGATCAGAAAAAGGGTCAGTGAGAGGAGAAGCTGCTCCTGTGGCTTTCACAGCTGGAGTCTACCCCAGAAAGCTGATGGGAATCCCGCATGGAAATGTGCCCTTTCCACTTCTGTTGTTTAAACATTGTAGAATCTTTTTTGGTCATGGCTAAAATTGTATCTGATTTGGTCCCATGGGACCTGAAGGTGTTCACCTTTGAGATTTCTGCCCACTTTTTCTGTTTTCAACCACAGAGGGCAAAATAAACAACAAAAGAGCTTACAGGACCACTGGTTTCTCTTTCTTCTTGCAGAATTTTTTATCAAAATCTCTTTAGGCCTCCCTCGAAACCATCAGAAAATGTCCCAAACCAAGTTGTAAATTAAAGACAAGTATTTCAAGAACACTGGAAGGTCTTAAGTGAATAAATCCTGCTAATGGTTGACAGGAACTTCGCATATAAACCAGTGGAGGAGGAATTCATTCCACTCCCTTCCCAACAGAGCACATTTGCAATCTGTTGATCTCTCCCCTTGACTTCAGAAAGAGAGGGAAGCCATGAGTTAGATATGTCTTCCTCTTGGACTTCTTTTGAATGCTGATGTTCAAATGCTCACATGGGATTTGGTATTAAAACAAGCATTTCCCAATGCCAATTCCCCTCTGCTTTCTTGTAAAGGTTCATCGTTTTGGGAAACCATTACCAGAGGTCCTTACAAATAATTGTCTGCACATGGCAGGGCTGCTGTGCTTTGGCCAGGCTGTGTAGTGAAAAGAGCTTTGACAGGAGCCTGTGCCAAAGGCCACTGATGCTGGTGTGCTCAGCACACCACACCTTTCTGTGCTTTTGGTCTCTTCATCTTCCCACGACTGTGAAAAATAGATAGTTTCATAAACCAAACCAAAATCACAATTAAAAAAAAGTAGGCCCCAAACAAGTATATTGCAAATACATCTCTGTCTGTGCGGTGGGGATGGATAATCGAGAGCCAAATGAGGATTTTGAACTCCCATCAGATCCTTGTATTGCTGTTTCTCTTTCAAGGAGCATGTGAGAGGTGCCAGGCTTCCAATGAAACACTAAATATTTAAAAACAACAACTCCACTCATCTGGTGGCTGGGTTTGAAGAACAAACATCAGTCCATTGTCTGGTTTCTGCCGTCATCTTGTACACACAGAAAGCCAAAGACTCCAAATAATTTTGTGGCCTCAGGCATAAACAACAAACAGTGTATATTTGATGTATTGGCCTAATTTCTGTCCACTGAATCTGCTGTTTTAAAGCTGTTTACATGACTTTTTTTCTGGTTGTTTACATTCAAGTCCATATATGCCCTGGGATTTTTTTTTTTTAACCTTTCTCAAATTTTCCTGCTTCATGTTTAGGATGCTGTTACTGAGGAAAAGGTGACCAAAGTGCTCTTTTACTAAAAGCATGATTATTGCAGAAACTTGCTATTCCAGTCTGATGAACTTCTTGACCGTTGCTACGCTTTCTAATTAAACTACCAAATTTTGAAGAAAAAGTCCTCAAAGCGGGAGGAAAGGAAACATAATTATCCTTGCAGTGGAGACAAAGAATACTTACTGAATGCAGTTTCTAAAGCTTTTTGCCAGCCTTCTGCTATGAAAATTATTGTCCAGAAGGGAGGCAGTAAACCTGTTTTTGAAGATCAGTATGTTTCAAAAAGGACTGTTGTACTTCAGATAATTGTTTTAACCTTTCTCATATGATTTATAAGGTCTTCCAACACTTGTGGTACAACATTTGTTTGTGACTTTTATTGCTCTCAGAGCAGTCATTGATTCAAAGGACAGACCTAGTCTTTGGTGTCTGCAAAGCCATATTTTCAGGGGATTAAATGACCACTTTTTCCTCTCCATTCCTCAGAGCTTCTCTTCCCTGGGGCTTCACTTTGCATCCCAGGATGAACACAACCAACGAGTCAACTCTTTACAGAAGCAAGAGTAACATACAATCTAAGGAAGCATTATGCATAATGTAGTCATTTATTAAAGGAAAAAGCTTGTGATTAATGTACAGGAAATATTTCAATGTTGCTCCTCGAATAAAAGAATGACAGGTATACACTTCTCAGCAATGATGATAAAAAAGCTGTAATTTTCCAAGCAAATTGTTGAGTGTGACTTACCATTTTATTTTCAAGCTGTGTTTTGTAATAGCGGTACTTCTCCAGTACCAACAGCACTTGCTGTCAGGGCAAGGGCCACGGAGGCATGTGCTTTCTCCTCAGATTGCACAGACAACACGTGAGGAAGGCTGGCCACATAAAGGGTATAAACCACAAAACCTAAAAAGCTTTGGAAGAACTAGCTGAGCTAGTCCGTTAAGAAATATGGCTAGGGCTGGACTGGGGAGTGAAACCTATAGCTGTACACGGCCCCGGGAAGCAAATGGAAATCCTGTGGGGCAGAGCGGGGAGCTGAACTGAGATGCCCCACAGCCTGGGTGAGGCTGCGGCTCACCCAGGAGGTGGATGAAGCCCCAGTGTTTTCACCCAACAGGTTTGATCAGACCTACTCTGAATATGCCTATTATTTCAGGATCCCCACGTGCCACAGGAAAGGGAACAAAGTTAGCACCTGAACCCAGAAGAGCTCTTGGTCGAAAAATAATCACTGCTCTGTAGAGCCAAGCCTGGACCCTCGGCCTGGGCAGATGTGTGACAAGACAGCTGTGGCAGTAGTTCAAAAATCGTGTTTTAGGATGTTACTGCTTTTCCTCCTACCCCTGCTCTGTTTCTTTGAGCAGACCCTCTGCCACAGATCCTTCCCCTGCAAGAGAGTACATGGAATTATTTTTGGAAGCTCCTGAGGTGCTCCAATGGACAGTCAGAGGTGATTCTATTAGCAGCTGCAGGATGGTTGCTTGGACTTTGAATCCAAAGGTAGCCTTAAATCCCCTTAATCTGAAAACATTTAGGCACATTCTTCTCAATGAATTTAACAGAATTACTCTCATGCCTAATCACAAAGCATTTCAGGAGCAGTCTTACTCTTGCATGAGCTGGGCTGTGACAGAGCAAGGCTTTGAACTTCTTTCTTTTGAAACTGTGTTGGGCTGTCTTAACCACAAGACCACAGGTATTTTGAGAGACTGCTCATTAATGTTTGCAGCATATTTGAAGATCTGAAGATTTGAGAATTCTATAGAAGATACTACAATAGTAGTTGGCTTTCTAGCTTTCTAGATAAACTGTTGCTTAAGTTAGTGGGGATTTTCATTCCTGATTAGGTGGATTTTATACGGTAATCAGTTGTGATACTGCTGCCAATTCTACTTAAAAGCTTTCAATACATGACAACTACTGAAAAAAAGTTTAAAAAATCAAACCTTCTTCTCAGATTTTAGGTATTATTCTTAAAGCTAAGCAGATATTCAAATGAATTGTTTAATTTTGCCTTCCAAAAAAATAACTTCCGTTTGCAAATAAAGCTTTAGCAGGTAGAGTTAGTGCACCTTTCTTACATTTCAGAGTCTGCAGATAAATGTAGGCTATTAACAAAAATGGGTGAATTAAAATACTTTTATATCTAACATCCTCTAAAAAGGAGGAGGAAGAAGACTGCAAAAGTGAGCGAAACATTTCTTGTCAAGGTCACATAGCTTTTTAAAAGAAATGTTTCTAGCTCGTGGTTCTACTGTTGCATGTGCACATTCAGAGAGCCAGGCTTTAAATCCCTTTGGCTGTTGATTTCTGATGTCTGAAGACTTATGTAAGAGGGGGAGGAAGAGTTAGTGTGATTCAGGCACAACATAGGCTTCTTGAATCAGGGTCTTCAAATACAATATACAAAGGACTATCAGCACGCTCCATGTAGGAGTAACTCTGGTTTTCCTTCTGTAAATTCCTATCTCTTAAGACCTTATTTTGAGCAAGTTTCCAGGCAAATGTGGCACAGGCTGTGCAGACAGTACCGCTGATAAATGAGAGATGGCCTTCTCTGCCTGGGCCCACAGGCACCCCTCTAGCAGGAGGAGGTTTCCACCCCCTGTGTGTGGCTTCAGGGGTGGTGGGGACATCCTGTCTGCTCCAGCATCCCTTTTCTTCCTGCACCACCTGCCCGTTGCACCCTCATTCCCCGCACTTCCTCAGCCCAGAGCAGTGTGGTGCCTGAAGGGAGCTGAGTGGTACCTCAGCCCCATCCTCTGGTCCTGAGCCAGGAACTCAGCTGTGCCACACCTCGCTCCCTCCACCCCTCCAAGCACCAGGCAGGATTGGGTCCCACTCTGCTTCTGTGTGCCTGTGATTAATGACTGCTGGACAAACATCCACAGCTGGTGGGGCTGACACTGCTCGCAGTAATTTTGCAAAGTGGTTTCCCTGCTCTAGCAGCATAAATGTCTCCTTGATAGTGCTAAACTCCCAGAAGTTGTTTGTTTTCCATTTGGGAATGTAAATCTTCTGCAGCCAATTAAACTCACCGATAAACTATGTTCAAGACCAATCTTTCCTCTTCTGTGCCTTTTAGGCAGGGAAATGAAGACCAGATCAAATAATTTTTCTATTTCTCTATACAAAAATTCTGTCATTTGACTTTAAGTTTCACTTTATATGTTGACATTGGTGAGCTTTGTAATTTTATACAAATCACTTTTGCGCTTTGTTTACCTGAGAGTCATCTAGTTTCATAGCCAGGTAAAGGGACCTGAGAGTTTCATAGCCAGATAAAGGGACCTGAGGTAGACCAAAATAAATTTATAATCTAATTTCTATTAATTAAGAAATACATTTTTAATACACTTATACTTTGCAAAACAGGTTTGTGATCCTCTTCTTAAACAAGCTACCTTAGCACAAGGTGCAGTGGAGGAAATTATTTCTATGCAGGGATTTGAGATCCACTTACTAAAACCACCTAGGGTTAGGTTAAAAATACTGATATATGGCAATTCAAATCCTATATCTGCATTCTTGAAGGAAAAAAAATATACTCAATAGAGTTTATAGGATTTTGCTCTGGGGAAAAACTTCAGGAGAAGACCTTTCTCCTTATAGCCTACGTCAGTTTCATGCAGAGTCATCAGTGTACATATACACACATATATTTATATGTAGATATATATATATACACACTTATAGCAGCAGGCAGGGGCAACTTTCACCCAACTAGGAACTTTGTGTAGGTCGTTTTAAAGCTGAATGGAAGATAACAAGGATAATCCAAATACAGGATTCAAACTCCTATCCTTAGGAAATAAGTAGTGCAGGAACCTTATTATGGCAAAAAAAATAATAAATCTACAATAAATCTGACAGAGCCATTACAAATACAGCCATATATGTAGGTGTTCCTAACCTAACTTTGGTTACTGATAAACCAACCATAACCTTGCATTCAAAATATCACTAGGCAGACCTATTTCTGTCATCAGGCTACACCAAGATCTCCCACACTGTCATGTGTAGAAGAGATCCATCACTAACAGCACTGGTATCACAGTGAGAAATAGGATGTTGATTCTTGTGCAACAACAGTTTCCCACTAGTGTGAGTTTTTTTAATTACATGCTTATAGAACCAAACCCAGTTCTGAACTTGACTCACTCTGACTCAGTTACCTGTTGCAACTTCCAAAAGAACTTTAATACTCACTGACTTACTGGGAAGTTCTCAGTTCCAGTTACGTGGGGTAAGATTTTCTTGCTGTTGTGCAAAAGTCCTACTGACTTCTGTGGCCTGTGTGTGTGATTAAGGTAATGCTTGAAAATGTAAATCCAAATTTCTT
>VWZT01015832.1:910838-928085 GCA_013397055.1 Pachycephala philippinensis
TGAGTTGCTTTTAAGTAACTTTTTTTAACAAGGTAACTCTTGTTCTGAAGAGTTTTGCTGTGATTTTGAGTTGTTCAGTCCTTGGTAAATGCTGTATAAAGCATTTATCTAGAATTTAGAATAGAACCTATCAAGAAGTCATAAACTGAACATAAATATTTTTAGATATTTGTAGTCAGGTTTTAAATAAAAAGTGCTCTGTTCTTTGTTACCAACAACAGCTGATACAAAACACAGTTGCCTGTCTTCTCTTGCTAATTCAGACTAGAATGCTGCTATTTTTTGTGAACAAGGGTGTTTTTTCTGGCACAGGGCACTGTACTGTCAATAGCGTGCTATGCAGCTAATAAGAGCTGGTCTGGTTAAACTGAAACTGCAGAGGAAGACTTGTGCTTTTATTGCTAGCAATTTTCTGTGTACGTGAAGCATTTATCAAGCTTTTACCAAGGATAGGATAACTTTTTAGCTACAGCATCAATGTTTGAAAATTATCTGGTTTTTTTTTATAAGCACCACCTCTATTTCTGTCTGGAAGAAGTGGTGTTGTAGTTTTAGGTTTCTCTTACAGCGCAATGAATTCAGATAGTGTTTGGGGGCCATATTCAGCCATGAAAAGGTACGTATTTGCCTAGGATGCTGTGTTGATTTACTTGTGGGTGGGCTGGCATGGAGCTTATGCTCTTTGAACAATGTTGTCTGCACTGTTTCCTAAGTCTGCTGAGAAGATGTGTTTGGGGTTTGTTTCTCTGGGTTGTTTTGGGTTGATCCTTGTTGTGGTACAGCCTAACATCTGGGTAGTGTTGTAGTTGACCTGTGATCTTGCTTTTGTGCAGTGCAAGGTGCTTGGAGGCTTAAAGTCCTCACCTGTGTATCACAGCACTCTCTTGTGTGCCTGAATTTCTCCAGAGTTCCTCAAGGGGTATTCCTAGAGTTATTCAGGTTGTTGCAGGGCAGGTGAGTGGCCATGGAAGTTGTAGCACATCTGCAGTACACTGTATAAAAGTGACTTAATTTTACTGGCATAACAACAATTTGAAGGAGACAGAGTGATCTGATGGTGTGGTGAAACTTTTTCTGATCTCAGAAGCACCTAGCTGCTGAAACTGCTCAGCTAAGGTCATTCCTCAAGAGATGTGCGGAAGAGGAAGGCAGCGTTTGGCATAGAGCTCCTGTGTGAGAAATGTCACTGTTGTCTTAGAGAACATCGCTGTGCTTCCTCTTTGTTTGCTGTAGCCTGATCTGTCTCTTCCCCCTTTCCCCAGGCTTCACATACTTATGTGAGTTGTGACTTCGAGCCAGATTTTACACGGTAAAGACAGTTTGACGTGCTTGTGGTTAGCAGCCTGTGTTGTTGTGAGGCTCCATTACCATCTGGCCTTTGTCGCTGGAGCTGTAGACTCAGCTGGCTGGGGATCACGCGTCTGCTTTGGGCTCATTATTGCACTCCAGGTTCAGTTATTTCCTTTCTCAGTACTTCATGGACATTACTTATTCCTGCATCTGTTATGTCATGAAATACTCAGATTTCCAGTCCTGGTAAAGCTGTTGGGCAACTACATTTACAGGTATGTCTGGGAGAAGAGGGAGAAATATGCTAATTTATTAATAGTTAGCAATTAATCGTGAGGGCCTGGTGTTCTTTTTCAAGAGCTATCTTGCTTACCCAGGGAGATTTCAACAAGGTCAGTCTTGTTAACTGTGTGTGCTGGGAGCTGCAAACCAGAGCTGGGTTTTAGAAACAATTATGGATGATGTTTAACACTGGAGTTATTTTTCAGCTTTTCTTGTTAGGCACTGTCAAGTGAATGCTGTTGTGTTCAAATTATTTGGGAAAATCTAACACTGAGAACCCCCTGGTTATTTTGTAAGACAAGAAGAGTATTTTGCTTTCAGTGAGGAATATCAGGGAGAGCTGCCCACAACTGGGATACAGAAGAATCCCTTTCCTCTTTCCTAACATTTACTTGGTTACCTGAAAATACTCTGTATGAGTATTTGTTAAATAGATCAGAAAAATGTTATTGAATTACCACTCTTTGCAGATCTGAGCTTGCCCGTAATGTTTTACTAGCAAAAGGTGGAATATACCGAATACATCTATTTATTTTTATTTGGGGGCTGAAACAAAGTAAAAACTTGCACAACAAGTTTGTACTACTGCAATCTTAAAATTATTCATGCATAAGACGAGTAAATGCATATGGAAAAATAAATCAAAGTTGGCCTCTGTGTGCATGTGTTTAGATCACGTTTTCATGGTTTTTGCTGTGTTGCACTTTCTTGAGCTGCTTGTGGGTTGTGATTTTTTTTCCCCTTGATCTTTTTGTATTCACGGTCAGCTCTGTTTATTTGCCATTAAGTTGCTGTTCAAACTACTATAACCAAACATCAGAAAGTCTAAAAGTTGAATGCTGTCAGCATAATGTCTGTAAAAGCAGCAGTTTAATCACTAAAATCACAACAGGCATTAGTGGAAAGTTGATCGCAACTTTACAGAATGTAGTGAAACTGCCTAGTTAAAGGTGCAGAGATTGCCCAGTGTGTAGGCTGCTTTTCTCCTTCTTTCTTTAAAACTCTTCCTAGAGCGACAGGAAGTAATTTGTATCTGTTGTTGGAGACTTCTGTAGGAAAACCCTCATTTTTGTTGAAATATTGTGTGGGCTCCAGGTTTTCAGAACTCTTGTTATGTGTTCCTTCCTTGCACTTGCCTGGAACCCTGTGTTTTCAGCATGCAAATCTTCCTGAACAGGAATCATGCCTCTCCCTGTTTTTACACTCTTTAGCACATTGCAAAAGCTACAGGAAGACAAAGTACAGGGCACTGGATAAAAACGTATGTTGAAATTTGCCATGATGATTTGTTTTCTTTAGTGAAAGACCCCAACAAAAAGCTGTTACTCAACCTGTGCTGCAGGATGAGCTGCAGTTATGAGTGATGTGTGCATACAGCCTGTTATCAAGCACTCAGAAGTATGCGGGGGTTTTTGGGTGGTGTTTGTTTGTTCCTTTTCGTCTCTTAAATCAAAATTTCTGATTTGCGTGGTTTAAGTCATGGAGGCATGTCTAACAGATGATGACTAGTCACTGATAATTGCAGTAGTGGTGGGAAGACTGCTCAGTTTTTGGTTTGCTGTATCATCTTTTGACAAGATTTTCACTGGTGCTTCACACAGAAGGCATATTAATGAATAAGTCCAAACAGTGCCTCTGTGAATTAAGTGAAAAAAGTTGGTTTCAATTGTATATTTTCCATAGAAGTGATGATATTGGTCTGAATTGTCTTTTCCTAGTGGTATCACACAGTCAAGTCTTGTCTTCCCAGAAGAATGGTATGTCTGCAGTGTTCCTCCTTGCTCTGTCCTCCACACATCCCAAATGTGTAAGTCCTGTCAAAAGGAGGAGGTAGTGAGGTACTGACCCTGTCAAGGCACGTTTGAGGAGAGGAAAGGAAGGGTGGACAGGAGTCAGTTGAACTGGGGTCTCTATAGCAACCTCTCACACATTTAAGGTGGTTCTTCAGGCTCCAGTTGCTTGTGGTCATGGGATAGCTCAAGATTTTAGTGTGTGTGTTCACAGAGCTGCAGTAAGAGACAGGAGATTCAAATAAAAATGCTGTTTGACTGTGGGTCTGTGACTGATGTTAGACGTGGTATGGAGTCCTTATGTCATTTGGGCTCTCACTACCAGAGTGAGATAACTTTGGAGTCGGAGTCTATCATTTAGATCCCTGGGCCATGCTTCCTTTGCATGAGGAAATTGCCTGTGGGTCTCCATATGCCTGCCTCCATCTTTTCAGAGTACAAGCAATAATGTTTCACAGCTTGGAGGATCTGCAGGAGGTACACTGAATCAGCCTAATCTGTTTCACGGGCTTTAAACATTCATTACCTATTAAAATAGGTATTTATGATATTATGAAATGTAGCTAATTTTCATCAAACATCACACATCCTGGACAAAACCAAACATCTGTGTTTGATTTGGTGAGATCAGATCGCTGACCTCTGTAACTCTGGTCTACAGTCATGCGTTCAGCATTCATCTGTCTGAATTCTGTTATAATACTGTATCAGTGCTGTGTTAAAGTAGTTTCTTATACGTGCTTCTCTATAAACCCTTTTGTATGAAGAACGTCCTTTGTCACTGTAATGACAAAATATTTTTTTGGATTGTTTCTTACGCTGGTAGTTAGGTGTAGGTAAGCAAAGTGGATGGTGTGCTGTTGCAATCAAAGCTTTGTGGCATAAATGTGATCTTATCTTGCTCCTTGATCAAAGCAAAGAACTTAATTGGTGCTCATCAAGGGCTAAGGCTTCTGCTAAGCAAGTGTTGGTACACGCTTCTGGGCTAATCATCCTGATGTCTCTGTCTTGGGTGTGCAAAATGAATGTTGCTTAGGTTGCCATCCTTTTATCATTGTGTTTGTTTATCTCACAGAGTCTTGTTTCAGTGAAATGAAGGTGGCTGGGTGAATGCTTTATTAAAAGCTCTGCAATAAGCACATTTTGTCATTAAATAAAAGAGATCTTCTCTGGTACAGGTGCTTCTCAAGCCAGAAGAGAAGGACTCAAGGTTTTGCAGGAGGCAGAACTCTGTACCTGAGCAGGTGTCTTAGCACTGCACTGCTGAGGTGTGTGCTTGGCCATGGGGGTCGGAGGGAGAAGGGAACAAAAAGGGATGAAGACTTATTTCCCCTCCTCTGCCCGCCCCTTAAAAGGACTTGCCCTGAGTGAGGAGGGCTCTAAGAACAAGTTCAGACATGCCTGAAGAATGTGGTCTGAAAAACATGTGTACTGGATGGACATATGCCCAGAGAGTATTGCAGAGGAAAAGTGGGAACCTAGTGAAATACAGATACCTGCTCTGACATGAGACTTGTTTTTTTTTCCTTCCCTCCCCATCTGGTTCTAGTCAAGATATGTATTCACTGCTTCACTTGCATCCTTTGCAAGGTGCAGGATTCTGTTTGTATTCTGTCAATTTCACCAAACAGAATTATAAAAGTATTATGCAAAAGTTACACTTAGTAATTGTTGGCATTCCTAAGGCGAGCTGTAATGGAAACTTTGGAAGAAAGAGGAGACAAAAGATAAATATGCTATAAATTCTGTATGTTTGTATTCTTTTTCATCAAAATTTGTAGTATTTCTTGTAGTATTTGGACTTTGTTTTTACCAGAGGGTGTAATATTATACCTCTTGTGAAATATAATCCCTATGTCAACATAAAAGTATTGTAGTTGTTTCCTTGTATTTCAAAACAGTTCATCTTTTCTCGTAACTATACCTACTTCACACTATTTCAGACAATAACATTGGGTGAATAAATCTATTTGTGATTGAAACAAGGACTTGGAAATCAAACCTGCCAATAATATTTTTGTATCTTGCTGGTTTTGGTTTTATCTTCTCATAACATGTTAGGCACTTAAAAAAAAAAAAACTGGTAAGAACATATTTTGCCCTCAGTTATGATTATAATTTAAGGATAATATTGGAGGAACACGTAATATTGGCATTTGACTGAGAATGAGTTTCATTGCTTATTTGTGAGGGTAAGTGTGGGTTTGATGCAGCAGTGCCAAGGCTGGAGCCTTCAAATGGACTGAGATGGATGCTGTGCTTCCACGGCAGGTACTCACTGCCAGTGGGCACTCTGAGTAGTGGGGGGGATCTATTTTTATGGTTGCTCTCATGACAGCTTCATGCTAATTTAATAATTGGTTCCTTACTGCTTTATGAGACTATGTGTACCAGAGTGATGCTGACTGGTAGGATTCTGGCCAATTGTACTTTTATTCAGATTTTAAAACATCAAGAGAAGATGACTGAAGTAGGGCCTTGAGAAACAAAGCCACTGGGAACTGATGAAGTGTTCTTTTGTTGCCTTATGCAATTCTTGTCTTAATTTAAACTTAACATTTCATTATGACAGTGTCCCTGGTGTAACACGGTTTTTATTTTATTCTATTTCAGACAACAACATTTGATAAATAAATATATATGTGACTGAAACAAGGACTTGGAAATCAAACCTGCCAATAACATTTTTATATCTTGCTGGTTTTGGTTTTGTCTTCTCATAACACATATTCTTAGACCACATCATGGTGCCTAGGTTCCAAGCTAGTTAGTGTCTTTGATGTATAAAATTATCTCTTTAAACAAGACAATTGACAACTGGACAATCCCACTGGATGTGGCCAGTACCACCAGTGTGTGCCAGCTTTTATTGTCGTGAGATTATTACTGTCTTCTCAAGGTGATGTATTTGGAGAGGAGTTGCAGCTCCCAGTAGAGTCAGTCCTGTGCTAGGCATGTCTGGAGACTTTTGTTGAGCTGCCCTTCATGGAAATTTTAATTTCCAGGATTGTCAGGTTGTACACACACTTGCAGGTTTGCTCAAATTAACATGGCTTGGTTGCTGCAGAATACTGAATGGACTGTGTGGTTTCTAACACGTGTGTAATTGAGCATAATGCATGTAAATTTTATTGTCCAATATCATCCTCAATTTTCCAAGGGTTAAGAGAGCATTGAAATGATAGTTGAAAACTTAATTATCTCTTGTGGCTTTACTGAATTATATTTTACCCTTTAATATTCTTCCCTGTCGTTGTGTGTTCTCAAAAAAGTGTTAACTTCTGAAAACTAATTTTCTGTTAAGATTTAAACTATTTTCATTCTGCCTACATTATCCCCTTAGCAGCTTTGCTAGCCATGTATGCATGGGCCCTCCTTTGAGATGCTTCTTGCATCTAGGAGTTATGCACTGTCTGGAAGTTGGACCAAAAAAATTGTGCTCTGTAACACACACAAAAAAAAGCCCAAACCAAATTTAGCTGTGAGAAAGAGGCAAATAGCCATCAATCAAATTGCCTGACTTCCCTACGAATACTTGATGGTGCTTTGCAGTGGCTTAAAAGTATCAAGGGAGACTCGTTTGGAGCTTCACCAGAAGGTCAGAAATATCTTGACACCACCCCACTAGGAGGGTAGAATATCTGCTCACACTCTTGCCTCTTCATCATCACAAAAACTGAGGATGTCAGGAGTGGCTGAGGTACTTGTAGGGCTCTTTCCTGCCCTCTCCTGCTCGACTTTTTGTCTAGGAAGGAGGTAGGTCTCCTGGTCAGTTTAATTGTATTTTGGACTTGTGTATAATTCAAAGCCCTCAGCTTTGCCACTGGTGATCTTAAGATACCTTTGACTTTGTTGTGGTTGGAGTGTCGCACTTGAACTCTGAGGTCTCTGCTATTTTAGGAAGTGGTATCATAACTAGGGCTGAAAGGTGTGAAATAAGGAAAATGGGTCAGGCAGCTAGTTGTTTCAAGCAATTGCTTTAAATGTTTGAAGTGATTATAAAATTACAGAGAAGCTGAACGATTTGGTGTTTAAATGCTCAGCTGATAAACCTTGTTTTTTGACCCAGTTGTGATGTGCTTTAAAATGCCCGTTGTATTGGGTGCCTCAAGGCAGTATGTCCTGGTTCATGGAAGGCACTCCGAGGGCTGTGTAAAATGCAAACAGTAACTTTTAAGAAGATAGAATTCCTGATGGAAATGTTGTGGGGCTTTTTGACATGAAGTAATGTATGCATCCAAGTAATGACAGCATCTCCTAGGAGAATCCAGGAGTGACTCCTGGGGATCTGTCCATGACGGAAAGAGGTATGCACCATCAGCATTTTTCTGTGAATGTCATGTCACACAGCTTGTTAATGTCATTCAGCTTGTCATTCATCAGCAAGTGCTGATGGCTGGTGATTCTCATGTGCCTGTACTTATTCCTCCCTGGTGACTGTCAGACCGTAAGGTGCTTGGCATCCGTGTTTCGTAACCGTGTGGGAGGTTGTCATCCAAAAGCTTGGCTATCTGGCAACTGCATCAGCTGTAGCCTTGCAGCAGGCTGCTCCCTGGCTTGCTCATGGGTGGAACAGTAATCACAGTGTTTGCAAGGGTGCACGCACAAAGGAGAGGCAGAGGTGAGTAATGGACCCTGCTGCAATCAGCCAAAACAGTTCCACATGGTGCTGTGAGAAGGCAGCCAAACCAGATTAAAGGGATCACCCCATTTCTTCTCGGGAGACAAGAGGCAGGCAGTTTTGCAATGTTTCTTTTTGTTTCTACTGTGGGAACAGGCAACAGAGTGTTAATTGCCTGAGTTCAAGAAAAGGAGCTCTTGTGACTAATGAACTGCTCCTTTAACCACAAAAACCTTGTAACTTTTAAAAGACAAGCTCTTAATTGTGTGGTGGCCATAGGGTGGGAGGGGTTGTTGCTTCGTATTAAGCACATAAAGTTATCAGGCACACAGGGTTCATGTGCTAGACACACAAACAAGTAATGTAGAGTGTACTGTTACTGCTTTTGGAAAATTAAATAGCTTTGTGCTTGACCTGTTGAAGGATGGTATTTATTTTTAGGGCCAGCAAAGACCAATAATGAGTATAAAAATTATTCTTGCTGCAAAGATGTTGACTTATTTTCCTCATGGAAGGGCCATAACCTATTACAGCTGACAAGGCATGGAAGCAGTCATCTTAGGAGGCATGCTTTAAAGGGGACAATGCTTTTGTGTTGCCCGCAGTCATTGTGTAAATACTGTGATTAATATTAATATTGCATGTGATTAAATTCTGTGCTTGAAGTTACTTCCATTTTGTTCCTTTGGAAGTGTAATTCTCTGTGCTGCTGTGAAGTTCTTTGCAACAATAAACCAGATGGGCAGAGGCTTGGTGATGAAATGGATATATGGGCTGATGGAAGCCCAGCTCCAGATAAAATGGGCTGAAGGTTGATTTTTGCCTCCAGGTGGGATGGCTTGTTTGTTTTTCAAGTTCAGTTTGGCTTTGCCAGAAGTTTTGCCGTGCAGTCATCTCTAAAGGCTTCCCTTGCTGGGGGTTTTGGCATGGAGGTGGGTGGCAGTCTGGCCTGTCCCCTCGATCCATAAGCTCTCCAGGCCTGAGCAGTTTCCCCTCTAGGAACAGGGATTGAGGAGCTGCTGTTAGCTCTGGCTTGCAAGTAAATACATATTTTTGGTTTCTGTGGCTCTCATTCCAGCATCTTTTCAGCAGGATTCATGTGTGTGTGAGATGGGTAACAGCAGTTGAAGTTTAGTGTCTGCAGATCAAGAGGTTGATGACAGTTTTATATCTCTTAGAATTGAAAACATTGGGGTAAAATAAATGTCTGTCCTATTTCTCATGAGTGGGATGGGATATCTAGAGAGAGTAACTTTGGGATAAGAAGACTTATATGTTGCCCCGTTTATTATATGCTTGTAATGTTCTCCTGTGGATTGCTTGCTTTTGAGATACTGCTACTTCTGTCAATTTGAAATAAACATTAAGAGAGGAAAATAATGCAAAGAAATTTTTGTGCTTGCTGCAATTGAAGCAGTGTGACTGTTTAAAGGTCTTCACATTGGGGTGAATGTCTACAATGAAAACTTTCAATAGTAATTTCTCATCAACTTTCCTCTTGTGGCTGTACTTCCCTTTATTGCTTGTATTTTCCTGTTAATGTGATCTTTCCTGGATGATATTCTGTCACATTGGTCTTACTTGGGTAACTTGTCACTTACTTGATATAACTTACTTCTCTCCTGGCTGTTTTACAACAGTTTTCAGAGGTATTTGGACTTTTTTTCCCCTCAGTAAAGAAGATGCTTATAGATGTGACAAAAAGCAGCAAGCTTTTTTCCTTTTTTTAAATTTAATTGTTTTAGCCCTTGTATGGAGAGCCTTCATTCTTTTCCAGCTAATGGTAAGCAGAAGACAGGAGTGCTTGGTGGCTTCTGTGATGACAGTTTGCAAATAAGTTGTTCACAATTTTCTGCTTACCCATCTCTATTACTGGTGCAGAGGGCACTGCTGGAGCTGGTGGATTTCCTGGAAGTTTTAGTAGAGAGAACATGGGGAAGGTGTCACTCTCTCAGCAGCAGTCTCAGTCTGGGGATTTGAAGCCAGGTCTGAGTAAACAGAGATTAACGTGTGAGACACTTTCTTTGGTGTTTCAGTAACTACTAAATATCACTAATGCCTTTAATTTAGAAAATAAACCCTCTTCCTTCCTCCTCTGCACCCGTTCTCTTCCCTTCCCCCACCATTCCCCACCTTCTGTAAGACCTAATGATTAACTCGGGTGTAAATAAGGTCACTACAGTGCCTGTAAGAGAAGAATAAAGAGTGATCAAACAAGCTTCCATAAATCACCGTCTTAAAAGCCCATCTCCATAAAGTTAACAAATAGGGGCACTCTCAGGGGTTAAAGAGGATCAACCTACTTGCAGGTTCTGTTGCAAAGTACCACACCGAAGTATTACTTCTGAATTTATGTTTCCAAGTACTTACTTTAGGCACAGTGAGCAATTTCTTATGATTTGGACGTTTGAAAAGTCAATCACTGACTGGAGATTGCTACACAGTACTGACCATGTGGCAAATTGATCTGCAGAAGTCCAATCTGAGGACTCGAAGAGGTTATTGGATCTCTTTGGGTAGCTTGGAAATAAGACTCTGTAATATGTGAGATACAGTATGCAGCCAGGAGAGGCTGCTCAGGCAACTTGAAGTTGGTCAAAACAAACAAATAACTGCATTTAAATAAAACTTTTGATATGTCTAGATTGGATGTGGTATCTATTTATTAACGGGCAAATGTCTGCTTCTAAGTTTTTGTGCCTTCCAGTTTCAAACAGCCCTTATAAGATGACATTTTTAAAAAACAATGTAAATGTTAGGATAAAGTGTCTAGGCCTCTTCCAAATCAGTATTTCAGGGACCGGAAGAGCATTGAAAATTTTACGATGCTCATGAAACATAACTTTCTACCCCATTCTTCAAGTACAATGTTAGTCACAGCTATACAAGACACTCAGTTTCACACAAAAACCTTGCGTTTAATGCTTCTCATTAAAAAAAACCTCAGTATTCTTGGTACTGGTTTGCCAAAAAACCTGAGCACTAATAGGATGCTTGATTTTTTTTTTTCTTTATACTTAATGCTATTTGAAATGTAAGCGGAGCAGTAAGTAGAAGAAAAATAAGAAAATGTCTTGGTGACCCTAGAAATAGAAACTGGGGAGAGGAGCATAGTAAGTTTAAAAAACAGGTGTAAAAATTATTGCAACCATTGTTTATAGGACAGCATTTGCATTTGTGTCTTTCTAGTTTGTTTTGCACCTGTTTAATGCAGCAAGAGGACAGTAGGTTATTTTTGGTGTTTAAAGTAATGTTACAGGTTCAGCATCAGGGCCTTATTGTGTAAGATTGCATGCACGTACACATGTAGTGTGCTCCCAAAGGATTAAATTGTGTCAGACACTAGGAATGCAAACCATTTATGGGATTTTCATCCCTTCATGCATCTGTTTTGCAAATACAGAACTCAAAGCTTTAAGGGGAGATTGTCCACTTAATAATCTCTTAGAAGAGGGGCTGTTAAGTGGTTATGTACCACTTTCACAAATGTTGTCCAGTCCACCCAGCCTTATTTAAAATCTAATTTAGAAAATCCTTCCCCTTAGTTACTATACAGCAGTAGAGTGGCAGATGTGAAGTTTGGCATAACTGAAATAGAGAATGGTCGTTTTTAGGGTGCAGGAGAAATATGATGCTTACAAGGTGAATTAGACACTGGGTTAAGACATTTTCCCCGTGAATGTCTTGAGGGTTTTAGGAAGTATCTACCTGGTTGTGCATCTTGTAAGGGCTTCCTTTATCTACCAGTTCCTGTCCTTTCAGCTATTGAATTTGTGTTAACTGACACAAGCATGGGAATGATGATTTAAAAAAAAAAAAGATTAATTAGTTTGGTGTGAAAGCCATCCCAAATAAAAAAAGTTAACCTACGAAGAAGATAATATTTTGCTAAAACAAGCTCTAAATGTAACATTTGTTCTTAAAATAAGAAAAACCAAACAAAAAACTCACGCAAAATCATAACAAATAAGAAAACCCCACCCAACTGTATAGTGGCACAGAAAAGTCTCAGTATGAGGAAAAATTGATTGTTCATAAATATTCAGTGATGCCATGTAGAGAGACTAGTAAATGCATGAAAATAATGAACTGAAGAAGCACTGCTTTGAAGTGTCAGTAGGTGAAGGGTAATATAGGTGAAAATACAGGTGACTATTCTACTGAGGTTAACTCTCTGTGAAGCAGAAACACTTCCTCTTTCAGACACCTTTGAATTTTTGACACGTTGAGGTTTCATCTTGTGATGGTGCCGGTGTAAACTGCGTGTTACTGTGAATGCATTAACATTACAATTGAAATTCCAAGACTTTATAAGGCAAAAGGCTCATTAAGTTGTCCATGAGTGTTCCTATGTCTAGTGCTGTTGTGAAAATTGTTTGAATTCAATTATGAATTCTTTATAGTAATAATGAAGTTAGGTAAACTGGAAAAATACAATGGTAGGGAGCTGCCTTTTTGTAAGGTTAACTTCGTATGTCTGCTGCTTGGAAAACTGGATTAAGGAGATGTGAGGGTTGGAGCGAAACCTGCCAAAGGACATATCCCTTTGTAAGAAGTTAAATGTTTTTTTCACATTTTATATGTATTAGGTCACATATTATACAAAATGACGATAATAACATCTGGGTCCCAGAAGACCCATCTGACCAGCAACCTGGGGCATTGATGTGACACAGCATAGCCAGTTCTGAACACTTGGGCAATAAATGCACTTGAATATTTTGTTTCTTGGGATACGGTGAGAGCAGTGTCATGTGGGAAGGACTTCATGTACTGACACTGCTGAGAGCTTCTCCACCTGTGTTATGTGTTGTGCTCTCCAAACAAATGTTTAGAGGGTCAAATAGGATTGATTGTTCAGCTAACCAGTCTGTATAGGACCATGTATTACAGGGCAAACTGTGCAACCCTACATCCCACACCACACTCACTATCCTTTCTTTTGTGACATTCACTGTCTTTTGTCCAATGTCCTATCACTTATTAAAAAGCCTTATATTCCTTAAATCCATGGTGCCAAATGCCGTCCTGCAATTGGTTCCCCCGCCAAATGGCACCTATATTTCCCCAAATCTGTGCCTTGCCTGGTGTCATTTGCTGCCAGGTGGTGCACTAGTGTGTCAGTGATGGGGAATGTTGGTCCAGCCTGCTATTTGCAGTGTTTCTCTGGTGCCCTGGCACGCCTCCCAGAATATGCCCAGATACGGCCAGAGCACCTGGTGGGACCCCCTCATCACCTGTAATTTTCCTCACTTTTGCTATGGACCTGGGAGGTTTTCTGGCAAGGAGCAGGTGGTATGGTGCAGGTGCAGGGAGATTGGATCAGAAGCTCCCACTGTGCTGCCTTCCAACTTTACCCATTCTGTGATTCAGAGATGAGAAAGAAGGGGACATGAGGTGTTGAAGAGAGGAGTGAGATGGACAATGGGAAGAATGAGACTAAAGAGGTGGTCTCCAGCCATACATCATGAATTACAGACTGAGTCCAAATTCCATAATTTCCACAGCTTCTAGAGTTTTTTGCCTCTGGAGACTGAAACAATTACGTATTGCTGCTATGGATTAAGCTGCAATATGTATTTCACTTGAACAATAAAACAAAATTAAATTGTTTCCCTTAAAAAAAGAAATCTAGTTCTTGTAATCTTGTGAATGACTCCATAGCTAACATTGGAACTATTTTACGTTCAGTGCTATTATACTTCTGTAAGAAAATGGTAGTTTTTTAAAGACTTGTTTTGAGTAAAAATTCTCCTGTAAAACGTGTGTGTTAAAATAGTGGTATGAAAAAGAAACCACACAACAAATTCAGCATAGTTGTGTGAGTTGGAAAATTCTGGGAAATGTATTTCCTCTGCGGTTGCATTGATTTAGTGAAAACATCTGTATCTGTTAGTAGCAGCAGTAAGATTTCTTTCGGGCTTCTCTTTGGAGCTGTTAATGGGTGTGAGGAAATACATGTCCCTAAGTGGGGTCTGCAGCCAGTCTAGTGAGGAGCGTGTGGGGGGTCTTAGGATGCACGAGTTGGATCTCAGGTAGGGGAGCTCTCCTGGCCATAGTCATGGCATTTTCTGCTGTTTGTTCCACACCTCCTGCATCTTTCTGCCCTTGTGTTTTGCAGTAATTCCACAGCAGAGAGGGCAGACTGGGTTGTGTCCTCCTATGTCTTTTCCCAATTTGGAGCCCATTATACTGGCTGAAGCTGCTGCTGCTGGGCTTCCGAAGTCCTATTGCAGTAGTTGAGTCACAGGCATCAGCATGGCTTGCCTTCTTGCAAGGTGCTGATGTTAAGTGGCTAGGACAAGTCTCTCTGGTGGCGTGGGGGAGCTTTACCTCAGTTTTTGGTAAAAGTGAGTTGGCAGTAACCATATGTACATCTCTGTGGCATCTGGGATCCAATGAATGTTTGAGGTTGTGTTGTCCTCCTGCACGAGGCCTCCTTAATAAGAGAGTGAGTCAGAGTGCTGGACCAGCCTGAAGCTGAAATGGCAATTGTTCTCCCACCCCAGTTCCTGTTGTCACCTAGCTGCAGGAGGAACCAATGTTGTGGTGTGCCCATGGGTGCTTCATCCCGTGTGCTCTGTACAGGAGCAACCACATGGTGAAGGGGACTGATTCCCTACAAAGCCTAGCACTTTGTAGGGAGGGAGGGACAAAGGTCTTGTGTATAGATTTTTCTTAGCTGCAGCTTTCAATGGCCAGATACCACTATGCTTTCATTCTTGCCAAAACTCTACTGTGCCTAGGCAAAGCTGTTATTTGCATCAGTGAAACAAAACGATTTTTCAGTGAACAGATCTACAGAAATTGCAAACTCCTGTTTGAGTGCAATTTAAAGTGTCTTGGCCAGCATGTCTTAAAGTATATTTAGTATGGAGAAAAGCCTTAGTGGGCTGAGAAGAACGAATACTGGAATCATCTGGTTTTCTCCACTTTTTGCTTTTGATTTTACCACTTGCTTTTGTTTTCTGCTGGAGAAAGACTTAGTGATTCTTTGAGCTGTTGGGAAACAACTTGTGGGTATCCAAGAGGAGTGTGGTTTTCAAACCCAGGGTGGAACAGCTTCCCCACATTAAAACATAGGTGCAAGTTTCATTGTCAGAATTTTGACACAGTACATGAGGATGTGTTGTGTCGCTAACAGTCCATAGGACATTATATTAATATAATCTGATGTATGTGGAACAGTTCTACACTCAGTGGGTGAGTGGAATTAATGAAGCTGCTGTATGCTGGTGTAATAAAGTAACTAACTTCTGGTGATGCCCTGTTTAAGCAAAGTCTTTCGATTAGTCACCATATCAGTTGCAAACCACTAAAGAAGAGAATTTTTTAGGGTGTAGGAAAAAGCTGGCAGTATTTGAGTCCTGTTGCACCTCTCTCAGTACAGGTATTTGGTTATCTTTCTTGCCTCACATAATGTATGCAAGTTTAAAGTCACAGTAAGTGATTATCCTTCTGCTGTGCTAAAAGCTCTGTAGTTGCTGATGCTGTCAGTCTCGTCTTCACCAGCAAAATTATTTTGTTAGGTTGTGACAAACACTAGATTATGTTCACTGGGTGTGATGGCTATCAAAAGAGTTTGCATGAATTAGTTCAAGAACAATCTTTTTTATTTAAAACCCCCTTGTTTTTTATTAAAATGTGTATTTTTTTTTCCTGCCATGGCAGTAGTCTACTACAATGTGCTGTGCCAATCTCTGTAGGTTTAAAATTTTTTTTTTTTTTGGGTATAAGTTGGTTGCTAGATGTAATGGTAAAGCATTAGGGTGAGAAAGAATAACAAGATCTGGGTTGTGCTGGCTGAAGTGCTGCTGTGTCAATTGAGAGCCGTTCTAAACCCATTTAACTACCACTATTTTAAATTCAACCAACAGACAAATAGACACACCTTTGCATGAATTGGTATGTTGGGAAAAAAAGATGTTTTCTTGTTTCTGTGTGGAGTTTATAGTAGTTCTTAATTTACACTGGAGCAACAAATGTGGACTAAATAAAAGTGCCTCATTACAGCTACAACATACTGCCATTTTATTTGGTTCATATTGCCCTTGCTTGTGCTGCACCCAGCAGATGAATGCAAGCTGCACCTTGCCACAAGCAGGATATTGTTTTTACTGTGAAATGGGGGAGGATGTTGTCAGAAGTGTCCCTGAAGATGTCCTGTGGCATTAGCTAGGAAGCTATTTGGGCTTGTCTGCCTGAAGCAGGTGTGTTCTCTATTTTAATGATGTGTTTGCGTGCATTTGCTGAGCGTTGGCTTTCATCGCGTGTTCTGTTGAAACTGAGAGTGCCAGGTCTGTCTGCGCAGAACATATGGATATGCTCTGCTTCCATCTCATTCATGTAATGTGCCAAACAAAATCTGTTAAAGCATGGAAAGATTGATTTTGCAAAATGTAGTTGGTCAGTGAGTGATGCAGTTCATTCTTGAAAGAGAAAACCAAAGCATGAGTGTTGCTTTGTGTGAAGCTACTGCATCATATGGAACTTAGTCCCTGATGCATGCAGAGAACATGCACCAAGGTCAGCAGGAAAAAATAGTGTGCATTGGTTTTCTTCTTTTTTCACCCTTCATCTTTCTCTGGTCAGCAGTCTGTTTTCTGGTGGTGGCTGGGATTAGCCAAGAGTTACAGCTGAAATGCTGGCAGCAAGACATCATGCTGCTGGGTGTTTGAGTATGAGCCCTTGTTTGTGGTTCCCGTTCTTCTTTCTTGGAAACCCTTTTTTTCCCAGGATGAGTATTTGGGGGTAGCACCGTGTAGCCTGGGGCTGAGTGGTAATTCCTGTACAAGGGGGTGTCTCCTCTCTTCGCTTTCTCTCCCAGGTGAGTCAAAATTTCACTCCTAGAAGACAAGTGATACTTAATGGCTGAATATTCACAGATCAGTTAGTCTCTTAGGGAAGTGGGTGATACCAGTGAGTGTGGTGGCACCAAAGCCACATGGGATTGTGTCCTAGGGCCCCACAGCTTTGCACAGATATCCAGTCCAGTTCTGCTGGTGAAAAGCACGACTGTATGTGTATTCTGACACCTGCCTCTAAACTGGTGGGAATGTAATAAAACAGATTTTTTTTTTTTTTTTTTTGGTTCCTTGTGTAGCCTACTTTTCATGTATAGGAGGAATGCCCTGTCAGATTGGAAAAGCCTTTAATTTCCTTCTCTCTGGGCCTGGCACAGTGATCTATTTCTCACTGTAGTGAAGTGTGTTTGACCTACTGTCTTCATGCTTCTATGTCTTTTATAAAAAGCCTTTTTTTTTT
>VWZT01015832.1:928114-1025751 GCA_013397055.1 Pachycephala philippinensis
TTTGGCTGAATTTGTATGTTATTATGCTGTGTTCTGGTTATTTTTTCCCTTTTACTTTTTTTTTTTAGATACGTGACATGCCATCACAACTCACTTTTCTGTAACATTACATTTCAATTTTGCCTTTAATTTGAAGTCTTAAAGCTATGTGATAATAAGGACCCCCCTATGGAAAAGGGTAGAAAAAACTTTTTCTTTCCCCACCTCAATTTTTTTCACGAATTATCTGAAAAGGAGCTACTAAAAAGAGAGAAAAGTCAACTCTATTCTGAGTTTTAGTTGAAATTTGGGAATTAAATACCATTAACTTCTTAACAGTTACAGAATAGCCTTTATCACTGTTTATTGTACACTACCATTTCTCTATGTCAAATCTCTTTCTGGAGTTCTGATGCAAGTTCGCTCATTGCCAGCCAAAGGTACAATTTATAAATCAATTCATTCTAGCAATTTTTCATTTGAGGTTAATATCTCAAGCTGGATTACTCAACCCATGAGAGCAGCTGTGTGATTCATGTGATTCACCGTGATCTATTTCCTAGTATTACTAGGGTCTATTTTTTGCTGTATTTTTTTTAACCAGTCGGTAAAAGCTTTGGTTCTATCTTTGGCTTAAATTGATATCACAATTCAATATCAGTGTATACCTTTTTCTTCTTCCCCCCTAACTCCCCAACTCCAATTACTCTATATAGAGTTTTGCCTTTTTGGGAATGCCTTGTGCCACTATTACAGAAAATACTAAAACCAAGAGTAGCTTTCTCTAGTGAAGAGAGACAGTTTTCTTAAGTCTTAGAATAGGACATCACCCTTACTGTGAGAATGGTGAGGCACTGGAACAAGATGCCCAGAGAAGTCGTGGTTGCCTCACTTCCCTGGAAGTGTTCAGTGCCAGTTTGGATGGGACTTGGAGCCACCTGGTCTAGTCAAAGGGGTCCCTGCCCATACTGGGGGGTGGAGGGAGGGATGTGGAAACAGGTGATCTTTAAGGTAACTTCCAACACAAACCATTCTATGGTTCCAAAAGTAATTAAAAGGGAAGCTGCCATCTGCATTTTGGTGCTGTGTATGGCACAGCTGTGATAGTCCTGTGTTCTGTGCTGCCTAGCTAAGTGTCCTGTCCTGAACGTTTGCCAGAAAGGGGTAACTTAAGCAGTGTAAGAGGAAAGCTGACACATTATATTTCCTTCTGTAGGCTTCCTCAAGCCTTAGACCATCTCTGTTTGAGTCTATCAGGGTCAGACCTGACTTCTGTGGCACTATCTTTCATGAACCTCTTCACCTTTCCCTGAACCTGTGTATGGATGTTGAACATTCACTGCATACTGCTGTGTGAAGAATCACTCCCTTATTGCTTGTTTGGACCTGTTACGTGTTTGCTTCAGTGTCTCTCTGATTCCTGTATTGGAAGAGATGATGTGCAATTAGTGTTCTTTCTGGCCCCTTCTGGCTTTACATGCCTTCATCGTGTCCTTCTCCCTGAAGTATTTTATTCTGTAAAACTTATTCCATGGCTGCTTAGTTTCCTAAAAATATTTTTGAAGAAAAAATGAGTAAATTTTTCTGGCTTTTGTAGAGAGAAGTCTTGCCTTACAAAACTTATGGAGTATTGGAAGCATTCAGCAAGCTATTTTGACTCTTCCTGAACATACTTCATGACTGTGAAGTGCTAAAGCTTAGAGCTGTCCTCAGATTTACTGTCTGGACCAAGGTAATAGGCACTGCTGGAATGGTCGCAATCAGTGGCTTTGTAGGGAGGACTGATAAAAAGTGTAGCATAACAGGAGGGCTGTCAGTCTGAGATTGTATCTATACTGAGCAACTAAAGGTTAAACATAGTCTCTGTTTCCCTTCTGGTCAGGATAGCTTACAACCCAAATTTACCCACGAGTTCTTTTATTACAAGGCAAAGCTTTCAGTTTTGTGTTCAAAAAAAAAGCTAAGGGGTTTATGCATGGATTTGAAAGGAATGAATGGATTTATTTTGAGGTAATGTGAATGCATGTGTATGGAGCCTGTTTTTCCAGGCTAAATATATTAGTTGGAAATACTGAGAATAGAAACAAGTTGCAAAAGCCTTTCTGTGCAACTGTCAGTCAGGGGGGATTACAGAGGGGACAGTAAAGCACTCATTATCGAGGTTGAAGGCTTCGCCATTTCCCTCTGTCCTACTGTGACCTTAATGAGAGAGCTGCCCATTGCATGCGGGCTGGCAGGCAGAGCCCAGCAATTTGCCTGGTACCATCCCTGTGAGATGGGGGATGAAACTTCTGTGCCATTCTGGCTGCTCTTGGCAATGCCTGTTCTCAGCAAGGCCACACCTAGTGCCTGGTGAGGCAGCGCGTTGTGCCTGCTTCATTAGGGTGCAGGTGCTTGGACAAAACCATAGAAGAGTTGCTTACTATTGACTACATGAGGAGAGCTTACTTCATAAACAATCTGGTTTAGGCAGGAGACATTTTTTCACTGTGATAATAAGCAGCTCTTGCTCTTTGGTTCTGTGGTTTGGTTTTTTTTTAAGTGATTGATACTTCAGATGGTGACAGTGTTGTGACTAATTGTGGAGTTAAGTGAGAGTAAAAAGTGGAATAAGGAAGCTTTTTCGCGTTTGTACTAGACAATAATACTAGATCTCTTGACGGCGTTTTCTTGGAAAACTAAGACCTTTGAGCTCTTTTCTGGTCCTTAAAAGTGGCTCACACCAGTTGATAACTAAACTTTTGTTTTGGAAACGTACAGAAATATAAGTGTGAAAACATTGAAGATGGCTAACAATCGGGCCTGTGGATCCTAGAAAGTCAGTTCTTACCTAGGCTCAAATTATTAGTGAAATAAGTTTCTACTGACTGCTCTAGTCAGTAGAATTTTTTATCCTCCTTTTAAAGAACCTTGAATTCCTTTGGTAAAGTCATCCCTGGTTCTGTTTGTAATACTGTAGGGGGAGAATGGCATCTGTGATGTTACTGTGTATAACCTTCCCACTGTGTTCTAAATTAAAGAAAACTGTGTATTTATTTTCTTCTCCTTGAACTTTTCTTATTTCTTTTCACCCTGTATCTGTCCTACTGAGCTGCTTCAGCTTTCAGCTGCCTTGCAGACCCTTTTTCCTTATTTTCATTTGCCTTCTCAGGTGTTGGTTCATCTGCTTATGAAGTAGTTATGTTCTCTTTCTAGTGTTCATTTGCTGCCTTGATTCCCTCCTGCTTTTTTTTTAATTAATTTCTTCCAGTCCTGGAAATAGAGGAAATGATGGGAGGAAGCTATCACAGTAACTATTACAAAATGATGTGGAATATAAGTGATAGTATAATGGCACATACCGTGGAGTATGCCAAAGATTCTCACAGAACTGATCATCTTTCAAGGCTTGGGAGGAATGAAGTTGATGTGTGCAAGGAGTCTTTGGATGCTATAAGTGGCAGCTATCTAGACTCTGAAGAAGAGACCAGAATAAGAGTGACTTTTTTAGGTGGGAAGGTCAGTTTTAAGGTGACGGGGCAAAGATGACTTTGGCAGTCCTATCCTAAGCAGCTATCCAAGGTCCCAGGGAGCCCCTTAATGGGATGAGGGTTGTAGTTGAACCTTGGTTCTGCCCTGAGATGCCAGGTGCTGCCTGCTTGTTAGAGTCACCCAACAGAGAGGAGAGTACATGATCATCATAATGCTTTATTTCCTTGAGACAGTGAGAAATGACCCCCATGTTCCTGCTATGTAAGGGAAAGGTCTTGTACTTGTGAGTTCTTCCTCTGTTCAAGTGTCTTGTGCTCCTCCCACTTCCTGGTGTCAACTTCTGGCATTTTATGAGCTGTCCTGAGAATCTGTTCAAGTTCTTGAATGTACGGAAAGTAATCCCTGTCACATTCCAGTTTCCCCTCCCCGTGCCTTCCTCAGTTCCTTGCCGTATCTCCCTTCCCTGCTCTCTGCCCTCTCTGCCCTGCTGTGTCGGAGTAAATAGACTCTGTGTAGACTGTGGTATCACAAGAGAAGAGAGTGAGGGAGGAAAAAAGAGGTGGTGAGTTATTTGTGCCTGTGATACATTAGTTAATTGTTGCTTTATGGTAGGTAAATTGTTCGGTAATGTCCAACACAGAAGTTGAGCAGAAAGCGTGAAACTGCTGAAGGACTCTGCTCACAAAACACACCTCTCTAGTTCTTGGGGAGTCAGGTATGTCCTGCTCAATGGCTGACATCTCTCAACAATAGAAATGTTAATTCTCTGAATAGAAAACCGATAGTTATGGCTTGGATCCAAGCCTCGCCCTTAACTCCCTCAAAGTTGTTTCTTTCTTCCCCTCAATTCTTATACAAAATAACTTTCTTAATCGTGGAAACAGACTGAGATTGCTATCAGTGCAAATCTGCAAGTGTAAGCTCTGTCCTAATGTTTTTGCATGAATGCAAGGTATTGAATGTCTTCTGGGGTGCTTTTCCTGGTGGTTATTTTAGACAGAAAAGTCTAGACAGTTCTTAGGATCTATTGCACATCTCTACACCTGCCAAAATTTGGGAGGGAGTTTTGTTCAAATTACACTGGTGTTCCTCAGAAAGGTTTTCCCAGCACGCATAACACTAACTGGACTAGTCTGTCTCTCACTCTCCCTCCCCCCAAAAATCTCTGCTACTAGCGTTCTAAAACTTGAATAATATTCTGCAATTGCTATTTTTATTTCTACCTTTCCTCATTCTCTAACAACTATGTAAATAGGAAGGACATTCTTTTGTGCATAGTTTTGTTGTACGTGCAAGAAATAATGTAAAGATTTCACACATATGATTGGACAAGTGCTTTTTAAACACACTTTGAGCCTAAAACGAATATATTAGCTTTGAGAAAGGCTCTTCAGTGGATAAAGGAGATAAATATAAATACCTTTTTTCAATGTCAGTCTTAATCATTTTTTTTTTCAAAAATACGGAAAACTACTTTCTTGCTTGAACCCGCTAATATCACACTGTTGAAAATGACCTGGCATGTAAGAAAGTATCTTTCTAAGTAATGTAAGAAATTATCTAACTAATGTCGACTTGCTTTTTTATAGTTTTTAGTTCATTTAAGTTCTTCAGCAATATCTGGATGTTGCTATCAGCAATACCAAGTCTCCATAAGTCTCTGAAATTCATGGAGAAAATACGTGGAAAGAATAAATGTTTGGAAGAAGGAAAAAACAAGCAGTTCATTTAGACTACTAGTGACATTTGAATGCTCATTTTAAAACTTTGCTTAAATATTATTGAAATTTATTGAACTGGGTCATGTGTCCTTTTTTCTCCCTTCTCCCTTCCCTCTTGGAAATGTGGTTTGCACACGATGTGTTTGATTTGCATAAGGTGTTTAAACATTTCATTCATATGATGGAAAATTAAACGATAGGCTATAAAATGTGGTTGCAATCTCAATAAAGATGTTTAATATTTTCCCCTGTGTTTCTTAGTAAAAGTAATAACAATGTTCCTAATTTTGGTAAGCTCATCTTAAACTACCTACCAATACATGGGTTTGTGGGTCTGTCTTCACTTCCTGCTTTGCATCGTTTTGGTCACTTAATCTTAAATACATGTCTAGCTGAGCAGCTCTGCCACTGTGTTGGCTGTTTTGAGTCAAAATTTGTGCAATTTTGCAATATCGTATTTTATAAAATATAGTCCTACAGTGTGATTGTAAAAGTATTGTTTTTAAGGAATTTTAATATAAAATTTTTTTAAAAGTACCCCTTCAAGTTGTAGTAGACTTCCAAGAATGGGCAAGCATGAGTTAAAAAAAGCACAGGCAAATTAAAAGCCACAGTTGTATTTCTTGTGGAGGATATATACATCTGAGTCTCCGTGTTTTAGTAGAGAATGGAGTTCTAGAAAGGATAGTAGGCAAAACCCACACTGCATCAAAAAAACTTAAAAAATAAAATCTTAACTGCATGCTGCATAAAATTTTTTATTTTAGGTGTTTGTGTAGTTTGTAATGGAAACTATGGGCTTACAAGAGCAAATGATGGGAAACAGTGATCTGCAAGGCAGCAATAAAAATTGGGAATTCCAAATATGTGCACTGCATGTCAGCCTTGGTTGCGGATTTCTTTGAGAAAATAAATTGTTAAACAATGAAGGCCAGGTTTTTTTTATTATTTTTCCTGGGAAAAGAGTTTATATAGCCTAAGGGGGAATTTGGTGCCTGTGGGAAAGAGAACAGTGGGCTCAATTTTCAAAATTTGTGCAGCTTTGCAAAGACATATGGTAAGAAACAAGAGTGTACCCTAAACAACTGTAGCCCTGGGAGAATCTGCTAGTCTTGCATGTGGGTTTTCCCATTCATAATGATGCTTAAAAACCAAGCTGTGTGCACTGGTAGCTCTGCACGGGGAGGAGTCGAGCTTGTTCAGCCAGACGTTGATTTACTCTAATAATTAAGCTTACCCGAGTCATGTAAAGGGGTGTCTGTGCTCATTAACTTGAAGAGGCGAGTGGTGTGTGTTCAGTCAGCCTGTGCCTTTGGGAGCCCATCCTCGGCACATCTGCTGTGAGCAGGCACTGCAAGGGAGCTGTGGCTGCTTGTGCCGCTGCTTGGAAGTGAATATGTTTCATGTGACTCCTCAACCCCCCTTTGTGATTTGTGTCAAGTGTTTTCTTGGTGGCAAGGTGTGCTGGGAGTGCTTGTTTTGCAGGCTGCTGCTGCGGCCCCACAAGTGGAACTGAGTGCTGGTCTTTTGGCTCTCATTTCTGTGTGGTTCAGGATGCTGTTCGTGTTTCTCATCTGCTGCGTTCGATATCCTGTCCATCTCAATGGTTTCCTTTTGAGCCAGCGTTGTGCATAAACATCCTTTATTCAACTAAAAGTTCAACATTTTTTTGAAAAGGAATGGTGAAACAATGTGGCTGTTGTGGACCATACAGAGTAGATGTCAAATGTGTAATCTGAATTTTTGCTCATGTCAACTGTTTTAAATGAATGTGTATTCCTATGAAACAGATCTAATTGGGGCTGTTCCTTTTGCTCTACCCAATATGTTGAAGGGGAACAGGGTAACAAGAGCACTGCAACATCCTTAAAATAACACGTCCATCCAAGTTCCCCTCCAGATTGTTGCTGCTCACAGGCTCTTAAAAACAACAGAGGAAATGAGGAGAATACACGGGGAAACAGGATTAACACATGAAGCTTAGTAAAATAAGATGAAAACCAGAAACACTTTCTGTAATCACTTGGGAAAACCTACTTTAGAGAACAGGATCATAGAATCACAGTTTAAAGTGAGGGTTTGGGGGATATTACTGGGACAAAATAGCCTAAACTGTTTTAAAAACGCTTTAAGATAGAAAAATGAATTAGATTTCTTGCTGGTGTGTGTTGTTGATCCTTAGCAAGGGGAAGCAATGGCTGCTTCAGGAAGCTGCAGGGTGTTATAAATCAAGGTAATAATGAGACTTTAGCCAAACATCCTTTTGATTGCTTTGCCTTTGTGTTTTATTTTTTTGTTCATTTTCCTTCTCATTTTATGCTTTTGTTTCTTTGCTTGTTTACTAGGCTTTGGGCAAGATCTTTGTTCTTGCCTTGGATTTTTTTTTTTTTTTTTGGACAGTTGTTATTTTTCTTGTTGTTGCTCTGGATGCCCCTCAGGGCTTGGGTTACCCTGGTGTGTATGTCCCTTGGTCACTTTGCTTGTGCAGACAACAAAGGCACATTCTTACTGGCTGAGCTTGATCCACAAGGAGCAGGCAGATTGTGCATTGACTTGGGTGACCCAAAGATCCCCATAACTTAAGTGTTCTGTTTCTATGCTCCCGTGGTACAACCTTAGTCACACTGCAAGTTTATTTCATAATTTTGCATTGTACATTGTATGAACTTAAAATTTCTTCCTTTTGCAAGGTGTTTTTGTTTGTTTGGTTTGTTTGTTTCTGATGTCCCCTTGTCTCTCTTTTGTGTTTTGGTAGGTCTGGATGATTGCCTGCAGCAGTATGTCCATAAATTTGAACGGGAGAAGATAAATGGTGAACAGCTGTTACAGATTTCTCACCAGGACCTTGAAGACTTAGGTATCTCAAGGATTGGACACCAGGAACTGGTTCTAGAGGCTGTGGATCTCCTGTGTGCACTGGTTAGTTAAGTGGTGAACAGGCATGCAAAGAATTCCTTAAAGTGCTTTTTTGGGTGAAAAACCAAAGCAAGATTGATGAAACCAGAACACCTTTCTCTCTTGCTTTCTGTTACACATCACGATAAAAGAAAACAGTAAGAATTTGTTTAATTCTTGCAAGTCTTATATTAATAGCTCTTTAACTTTTTCCTGATAAGAGGCAACTTTAATTCATTTGGTTGCACTTCCAGAGGAAGAAGTGACATTGTTAGATCTTGTGGCTCCTGTTAGTGAACAGTTTGTCTCAGAAGACAGAAGGCACACTGTTGAAATAACAGGTGACAGAAGTTCCTCACATCAGTTGAAATGGGTTTAGGGTAATTCTGTAGCAAACATAGGAAGTGAAGAAAAATTAATTCTTGAAATGAGGGATGTTTAGCCACCTCAGTTACAGTCCAGTTGAACTCTCACTGGATTCAGAACTTAAGCTGTTCCTTTGTCCTACTACTGATACATAACTGCAGATACTTTGAAAACAAACATATTCTGAAAAGAATAAATATATTTTGGATTGTTTTACTAGTGCAGGCTTTATTTAAAAGCCATAGTTTGGTCACAGTCTTGAAGGCCTGTTTGATGTAATGCAGTGTAATGAGCAGCAGAGGTATATGTAATTACATCAGGGAGGAGGGTGGGAAAGCCTGCCTGATGATTCCTTGGCCAGCACTGGCCGGTCTTCCCTACATTAGGCAAGGCTTGCTTGCTTCTTAAAATGGAGAGTCTTTATTGCCTGTGGGATCTGTGCTTTATTTGGTGCAGAGAGGTGCTACAGGGAGTGTTCCTACTCCGCAACCTGGAGCAAATTGTACCGAAAGAAGCGCATTTAATGAAATCTCTTCAAACGATCTAAAGTGTTTCTTGAAGAGTTACTCTTACACTTGAAAGGCATTTTATTTCCTTTAGGTATTTGATCTACCAAAAATTTTTAACATTAACTTGAAAACCTAATAGAAGAATGTGACTAGACGGAAAAGCAGTTCATGGTGTGGGAAAGAACTTGTTGGGCAAGTGCAGGGGTCTGGTGAGTTAGTAAATGTAGTGTGGGCTGTATATGGTCCTGACTGAAGTAATCTATGTGGCAGTCCCCAAAGGCACTATTTTATTCTCTTAAAAATATTAGAATAAAGTGAACAAAGCTGGACAACTGCCAGAACCTAAAGCTGTCCTTTATCTCCTACAATTTCCTTCTAATTTCCTTTGTAGACAAAAGTTTTGACCTCAGACCCATTTCTGGAAATCCTTTGTGAAATGCAGCTCAAGTTAATGCATTGGACAGATACTGCATATTACAGCTGAAATGTCCTTATTCCCTTTTTAAGAGGTGAAGGAAGAATTCCTGTGTTTTCACTATGCCCTTTGCCACCTTCTTGATGCCTGTTCCCTTGAGTTTTTGGAATTGCATAGAATCACTACTGGCTTTGTTTCCAAGGGGTTACTAAATGCTAGTGACAGCTAATTTTTTTTGTTGTTTCTTCTATTTGTGCAAGAGAGAGGTTTCCTGATTCCACCTGCGTTAGTTCTTTGAAAGTGTGAATGTTTATTGTTTAGTGAGTGTTTTGTGCATGCGCTGACACTTCCCCAACTTTTGGGTCCTTGTAAACAAAGGAACTATTTTTTTGACTTTTTCTTTTTTTATCATTTTTCTTTTCTTTTTTCTTCCCCCTTTTTTGACCCCACTGCCACCCCTACTATGCTGTCAGCTCACACTGGAAATGTGGCATTGGCCGGGCCAGCCTGATATCACTCTTTGAAGGTTGTCATTCTTGGCAGAGAAAGGCTGAGAGGGGGTTTTGGTGGTTTTGCAGTCCTGGAGTTCTCTAGAAGAATTTCCCATTTTATCTAGTTTTGCTTTGGCAGTTTCCCAGCTGAGTTTCCTTCAGATCAGTGCTTTGGTTCCCTCACACCACAAGAACACATGTGGCTCTAAGGACAGTGAGGAAGCTCTCTTTGGAATATCTTTCTCCTGCAGTATCTCTTTTCAAGCATCCACCGTACAGACCTTTGTTCCAGCCTCAGTAATCAGTCACTAAATAATGGGTCCTTTCCTTGAGAAAGGACACCAAATGCACCTGATTTTTTAATTTAAGTTTTATAGGGGTTGGGTACTATTTGGCAGCACTGAACTAAAAATATGTCAGGAAGTTTCTGGTGGGAAAGAGAAATGAATGCATCTTTCTCTGCTGCTTTGGTGATGAAGCAGTGTTCCCTCATGTCCTCCAAGCAGTGGCTGCATATGAAGAGTCAGCAGCATCCTGAAGAGTCAGCAGGAGAGTGTGGGCTGGGATAGAAAATGAAGGTTTCCTGTGACCGCACATTTCTGTTACTCTTGAACTGGTCTAATAGAGTTTTCTGAACAGGTGTTGAAGACTTATTTGAGGAATTCAGAGGATATATCAGAGGACCTGAATTCCCCAGAGGGGAAAAAATCATCAACTTTCAGCCTTTTGTGGACGGTATCTGCTTGGTGTGGAGGGAGAAAGGGATGGAAGAAAGATCACATTTCTTTATTGATTGAAGTATTTGGGGAATGGGGGAACAAACATACATAACTTTGCTTTTCAAACCACAAAAGCAGGGACAGAAAACAAGCCTTTGAGGGCTAAATGAATATAAAACAATGCAAGCAGGAAACTATGTAAATATTTTCACTTTTAATGTGTTCTTTGGATTTGATATCTGAATCTGCCTACACTGTATGATGGGAGCATTTGGAAACAAAAAAGCAGTGGATTTTTCTTGAAGTTAGAATGAAGAGACTAATTATATACAATCAAAAAAAACCCCCAAACCCTGAAAAAACCCATAAACCAAAAAAGAACATCGTTGTGCCTTTGATAATTTTACTGGTAGTAATGTTCTGCCAGCATATTTGCAGTGTAACAAAATATAACATCATAACATGAAATAAAACATGCGTACTTGAAGAATTACCTTTTAGGTCCTAATCATTGTCAAAGGATATCTGTGAACTGACACATAAGATTTCATTTTTTTAGAGGTTTCAAAGTTTGTATTGTTTGTTAGGAAATTTGCTACTCCAAAGGATTCTTCAGAATGCATTTTTGTTAAAAGGAAAAGAGCAAGAATGGATGACTGTGACAGTACCTTGTGTTAACTGTAGTGTTTCTATAGGCCTGTAGTGAGTTGGATCAGCTTCTGAGCAAGCATTTGAACTGGTTTTATTAAATTTTTTCCCCAGAGCAGGCTTTCAGTTCAGTCAGCCAGCATGTCCAACTCACCACATTGCAGCATGTGAACATGGCTGTGAAAGGGAAGGGATACTGTCCCTGAGCAGTGGCAGAGCTCTTCATCAGGCCAATTCATCTTTGACATAACTGCTCTGCTTTTTTCACTTCAGTTAGCCATGTGGTTTGTTTGGTTTGTTTTTTTTGTTATGTTGGCTGCTTGACCTTGGGCCATTATTTGGTCAGATTAGTTTTTCTCATTAAATGTGATGGAGTTTAGAAGGAGTGCTCTCATGTGCTCTCTCCTGCACGTGTGGGTGCTGCCTCTCCTGCAGCCCTGCATGTGGCTCCCCAGGTTAATGAGTAATAGCCTGGGAATGTTTGACATCGAGTGCTCTTGACCGCTGGCTTCAGCCTGTGTTTAGATGAAAACAACTTTGATGTTTAAAATCGGGAGCGATAGTAAAATGTAACGTTTTCTTTGGGTCGTGAGCAATATCTAAAACCTTTTGGTTGCTTAAATAATAATTTGTTAACTCTTCTAGCCTTAGTCCTGTGGAAATATTTCAAGAAAAGCCTGCTAAGCTTTGCACTTCAACTGTGTGTCACTGTGAAGTCTGTTTGGTGCGTTGCCACAGTATCAACATTCCTATCTGTTCTGAATTGGGGCTACAGTTCTATGACAAGTTAAATTAATCCAAGTCAGCTGCTGTCTCCACCCCCTCCTGTCCTCTGATTAGTGATCTTTTGTTCTTGCACTCACCTGACCCTGAAGTGAGCTACTTCAGGGAGCTAAACCAAGGGATTAGATTTCTTTGTATTGTTTAGATCCCCAAGCCAGTCCTCCCAGCAGACTGGACATTGCAAGTGAAGGAGCAGGTCAGGACTCTTTCAGCTTGGATAGAAGCATTGCTAGATCTGGTGAAGGGGCAAAATGCTTTCTGTGTATTAGAGCAGACAGGTGAGGAGACTGGCTTGCCCCTGGAGCAGAGATTGCTCAGGTTGTGGTGATGCATATTTCCTGGAAAGTTCATCCGTGAGAGATGCTGCACAGTTGAATAATTTGATGTCCTGGTACTGAAGAGCTGCATGCCCTGTGTTGTGCTGGATAGGTGTAGTGCTTGGCCAGGACCTTTCCTAGGGCACAAACTGCTGGTTTAGCAGTGGAGGTGCACTCTGCAGACTCTTTGGGGGAAGCGTAGGAGAGCTTAGGGCAGTGACTTGGAGCTTGGCTGTGATGTGGCTCCTGAGAGTCTGTTGGGGACACCAATTGCAGTTATGAGCTGGAGCCCCTGCATCCCTAGAGGCAACACCTGTGTTGCTGAAGTCTCCCTAAAAACTGAGAACTACTTGACAGAACTATTTAAAAACTACCCGAACTGGAAGAGTCGTGTCAGACTCACCTGTGGTATAAATAAGGGGAAAGAGATGTGATAAGGGGTATGTGAATGTTTTAGGGCCAAGTCCAAAATCTTACCTGGTGTATCAACACGTGTCCTCTTAAATGCTGGTTCCATCTCTAATCTGAAATACCCACAGGTGGTTGGCGCAGTTTCTGCATCTGAATGACAGGAAGAAAGATCTGTAGATACTTAATTATATGAAAACTCTCAAGTTCTGATCAGAGTGATTTGGTGGTTATGTGGCTGCACAGAGAAAATATTTTCTGTTTTCTGTCCCTTTATGAAAGCAGGGGATCAATGTCCTCTAGTTCCCCTCTTTCAGGGGAGAATGTCTGATACATGGCTATTTTCCAGTGGTCATAGGAACTTGCCCCACATCCAGACCTGTTTGTGAAAAAGTATTCCTTCAACAATAGAATAATGTGCAGTCTTCCAAGAGGAGGATAAAACTAACTGCAAGAAATGCATCCAAATAATGCTCTGTGGTGCTGGGGGTTTTTTAGTATTTTGTTATTAAAATTAAAAGGTGATAAGTTCATACATCACAGTGTGCAAGTACTTTAAAGTTGTTTAGCAATCCAGATCTTTCCCTTTCTGCGATCCTGGAAAATTTAAGGATATCCTTTGCGTTTTTTAAAATTGGACATATCCTTTCAACCCCTACTCCTGGCTCCACTTTAAGGGTATTTCCTTGCCAAGAGGTGGAGGAGGGAGGCACTTTTGCAACTTACACCCACTGGGATCTTATCCATAAGAGGTAGTAGTATTTTGAAGGTAGCTGTATAGCTGAAACCTCTCCGTACGCTGGAGAGGTGTGTTTCTTTGGGTCAAAGATTCTGTCTCACATTTTGTAAATGACTTAATCTGAAATATTCCAGCCGTGTTTTACAGATGCTTCTCCTTTTCCTGGAGGGAAAGGAGCCAGAAGCCAGCAGTGTGCCCTAGCAGCATCCTGGTCTGCATTAATGGGAGAGGGAGGGAAGTGTTTATCACCCTTTAGTGGTCACTCATTAGTCTAAATGGGCCCCCTGCCCCTAAGTACAGGAAATGTCAGGAGAAACCAGAGGAAGCTCAGTGGAGGGCTCTCACCTTGGTCAGGGCTGGAGGAGAGGCTGAGGGACTGGGACTTCTTCAGCCTGGGAAAGAGATGGCTCCAGGGAGATCCAACACCCTGGATCCCCAGCACCCACCAGTTGTCAGGATGGGCTGTGCATGGCAGAAGTTGAAACAAGAGGTTCAGGCTGGATATAAGGAAACGTTTTCTTATTCTGAGGACAGTCAGACCAGGTGGATCAAGTTGGCCAGAGAGGTTGTGCGGTCTCTGTCCTTGGAGGTTTTCAAGACCTGACCAGATAAAATCCTGATTAAGCTGGTCTGAGCTCACAGCTGAGCCTGCTGTGAGCAGGAGGTTGGTCCTGAAGCTCCCCTTGAGCCTGGGTGGTGCTGTGATCCTGAGTGGAGGTATTAGGAACTCCTGGAAACTAGGAACTGAATGGAATTAAAATTTGCTTTAGTTGGTTTAGGTTTTTGAGTGGGAAAGTAGAAAGAGTAGATAGTGTATCTGACTGAACTGTGGAACTTGGAGGTTAGTTGCAAGAATCTGCAGCAGAAAAAAGTAGAGAAGCGCAGGACACTGCTATATTTTTGTGTGTTTGTTTTGTTCTGGTGGGGGTGTTTTCTTGACATTTTGGGTTGGTTTTTTTTCCTCAAGAAAAGTAGGAATTTGAATTTAAAAAGTTGAAGTTATAGGCAAGACTCAGATTTTTTTTTTGTTTGTTTTGTAAATGAATGAGAAATATGTCTAAAAATGGGTTTAATTACCATGTATAATGTTAATGCTGTCCTCAAACTTGCAAATAATTGCACTGTTGTAGTCAAGGAGCACAGTTACTGAAAACTTGTTATCCAAATATTTACTCAAGCTTTTGATTGCAAAATTGCATTTGCTTCCTGTTGATGTTTTCATCTCTTACCAGATTTAACTTATCTTTAGTTGTGAATGAAATGTTACTTCAGTGTTTATTTACCACAGGATAGAAAACATTTTAAGAAAAAAAAAAAGCTTGCTCTTCTTTAACAAAAAGAAAACCAACACAATCCTGTTATTAACAGGTAAGTGATGTCTGTTAGGACATTGAGACTTCATTCTCATAAAAAAGTGTCCTTAAGTCTCATTAATGTCAGAAACTGAGGTTTGGCACCCACAAAAGTATTCTTTAGTGGCTGTAGTGTAGAAGAAATCTTAGAAGGTATTTTTGCTAAAACCCATGAGAAGGTTGTGCAAATCCTCAAGACTTTTTGTCCCACATGAGCTTTTAACTTGTGGTATAATAAATAGGAGAACTCAACAAGGATATTTATCAAGCTTAATAATATTCCTTGCAGAACTATGGCCTTGAAACAGACAATATGAAGAACCTGGTTCTCAAGCTGCGAGGGTCATCCAACAATCTGCAAAATTACATCAGCAGCCGTAGGAAAAGTTCAAATTATGATGGAAATACCTCTCGCAAGCCCCCCAATGAATTCCTTACTTCTGTTGTAGAGCTTATTGGTGCTGCTAAAGCCTTGCTTGCATGGTTGGACAGGTAAGAATAAAATGGTTATATTTTAATTTGCTGCTCTTTGCAGGGCAATTCCTAGATGCTTGGGTATAAAGATCTTGATGTCACTAACCCCTTTTTTTGGTGTTACTAGAAGGCTTCTAGTGGATAAACTGAACCTAGGGTATCTATTCTGGCATTTCTACTCTTGCTAAAGTGGTGTTTGTGTTAACATTGCACACAAAGTGGCATTTATAAAAGTATGAGTGTTCCCTTTTAGGTCAGTTTCTCATACACATGGCTTTCCCACCTTCTACATTACTTGTCATTGGCAGGTCCCTTCCTGAAAGATTTTTTAATGTTCTGCTGAAACCATGGCCTTAGCTATGTGATTTGAAAACTGAGCAGTGGGAGAGATCATCCTTCTGCTGCTTTGTTTTCTCTTTTTTTGTCTTATTTAATTGGGTTTTTTTTTGCCTGGAAAGAGCCAGAGTTATTTTGTTACAGCTGCAGCAGGTCAGGTGCTGGAAGGGGTGCAGTCCATGATAACAGATGAACATAAATTCTCAAACCCCTTGCTAGTTTTCTTGAGAAGGAAAGTTAGGAGGATAACTACATGGGAACTGGCAGCAAGGAACGCTTTTATCCTTTATCCTGCTCTCAAGCAAGGAGTTGATCTGTGTGTAGGCAGCAATGTTAACAGTTTGTGCCTCTCACCTGGTCCTGCTCTCTCACTCTGTTGCTGGCAGCTCACCCTAAATTTTTTCTGTAACTCAGAGCCAGCAAAATTGCTGGCTTGTCCATTTCCAAACCTGTTATGGTTACTTCTCAATCCCTCTTGTAGGGGTTTGCAGCTGTCTGAAGGGTCAGAGGTGGGACTCTACAGGCCCTGCCTATAATGATTCTTCTCTAAGTCTCACTGCATCTCTGTGTGTTAAATGTGAAAATCCATTTGTCTTCTTTTAGAGAATTGTTTTTACCTGGTCCAGTCAGAAAGTTGGAGGTCTACTCACTGGTCAACCCAGGGGTGTGATTTTTACCACACCATATGATTCCACTTGAGCTTGCAAGTGAGAGAACTGCAGTTTGGCAAACTGACCATTTCTTCTGGTTCTGCTCTCTGAACTTGCTTACACGGGGCTAGACACTTCCCACTTTTGGTGCAAGAGAGGAGCAGGACTGTGCAGTCAGGAATACTTACGTTGTAAAACTATCCTCACACTTGTGTCAGTGTCAGAGTTGCAGCACTTACTCTCATATGCTCTTCCTCACTGATAAGGTAGGATGGGAGAAGGCTGGTCCCTCCAATCTAAGGGGAATTTTCTCTTGTTTTAGGACCCCATTTACAGGTATTGCTGACTTTTCATCAATGAAGAACAGAATCATTCAGCTCTGCTTGGACCTCACTACTACTGTTCAGAAGGTCAGCTGCTTTCTTTTCCTCTCTGCTTTCCAAAAGGGAAGGAAAGGGGGTGTTTGGGGAAGTAATGTGCTTGCTTTGTGCTGAGTGCTAATGAAAGGCAGTTCTGGGAATGACAGCTTACTTTTAACTTTGAACCTCCCTGAAGGTCAGTTTCAGTTGTCTGAGTTTCCGAGTCCTGGGGTTTTTTGTTGTTCTTCTTGCCCCTCAATTTAATTACCAATTTTGGTATTGCTGGCTGTATCTTAAGTGATATCTGCAGCTTAAAGGCTACTCATATTTTCTTGAGCTTTGCTGGAAACAGTCTTTGAAACAGTTGATCTGCATTTGATCTTTGGAGTCTTTGAAACAGTCGATCTGCATTTGAAGATTTTCGCATTCTAAACAGCATGTTGAAAAACAGTTATCAGTGCTAACTCTAAACAAAAATATGGCTCCACTGGTTTTTATACCCATGCTTTTTGAAAAATGCCAGACTACTTCTCTGCCAATTTGATATGAGCTATAATAAAATATGGGGTTGATGCATATGAGAAAAAGCATTACTGGGGGAAGAACTAGCACTGTTTTGTCCTGGGAGAGTGCACATATGTTAGAACAGTCTGAAGGAGTCCGCTGATGTGGAAAAGAGATACAGCTGAAGAATCTTTAGGAGGGTTTTTAGACTTTGAAAGTATTTCTTATTAGGGTATAGACTACAGGAACAGGTGGTCAGTTCTAATGGTGAAGAAGAGGCCAGAGTGGCTCTCGTGGAACCAATGCTGCTCTGCATAATCATAAATGATGTATGAAAGTGAGTGAATAATAAGGCAAGGCAGGAATGCAAGAAGATTCTAGTTAACTTTGATGATAGCTATGTAGATTCAAGGACAGGAGTTTATTCCACTTAAAGTTCTATGGCAAACTTTAAGGTTGAAATAATAAACAGTGTAAACAGAAATGAGTAGGAGCAGAAGGACATTGCAATATTGAACATTTTGGCTGCATGATGATAGGTGGCATTTGCTATTGATTTGTGTAGATGTATTTAGCAGAGAAAAGCAGGGGCAAGTCTTCCACAAACTTCTCCAACATGACTCCTCCGTAAGCTTATTAAAATGCTTGGGAGTTTTCTCCTTGTAGATACTGTAAATCTTGTTATATTATTTACGTGCTGTTTTAACTTTTTAATGTGAGAATAATATCATTCTCCAGTTCAGCACTTCTTGCAGAAAACAGTGATGATTTTTGTAGTTTGTTATGTGAACTTGTTTCATTTCCAAGACTTTTATACCTGGCCTGTGTAAATAATGCCTTGGGTGCAGTCCTCTGCCCTTCAGGAATGTCATTGATAGCATATTTTTAAAAAAATCACTTTGCCTTCTATTTTTAACAGTATGCTTTAGATCCATTTTGATGCCTGGGACAGAGGAGTACCTGAGTTGGGGTTTATCAGTGTAAGGCAAACACATCTGCCTGGCCTTCTGAGAATCTGATTTTATTTGTGCAGGGTTCTGCTTTTCTGGAAAAGTCAGCTGCTGTAATTGAATCCCACATTCTCCTAGTTTTCAAGGTTTATTATTGCTTTCTACCAGGGCCAGAAAATAGTTGCTTAACAGTCCTTTTGAGCCCTACTGGGTGAAACTAATCTGACTAATCCCTGCAGCATGAATAACCCTATTTCTATTTGAGGTTAATATGGAAGTTTTGCAGAGTTTTCAGAGATGATTTGTTTCCATGTTTATTGGTTAATGTAGGGGTTTTGTTCTTGTTTTATTTTTAGGATTGCACTGTGGCTGACATGGAAGATAAAGTCCAGACTGTGGTAAGTTTATGTTTCTGTTGAAACTCAGCTATTTGCAATCACATTAATTTTGGTTGCTTCTATTCTGGCTGTATTGACAACAGCTTTTCAGTCCCAGATGCACAAGCATATCATGCAAAGAAGCATTACTATGGCTTGTTTTGTGAATATTCTTTACTGTAGAGGAAGTCATTGACATTTCAGCAGATGGATAGTGTGTGTAATAGCACAGAGTCAAGTATTCCTTAAAGTTGCATTACACAGCTATTTTTCCAAGAGAATTTAACCTCAAATTTTCAAGGGCGGAGTAGCACTGTAAAATGATCACAGGCTAAATAAACCAATTACGCCTGTGAAGTGCATTTAGTGCCTTAATAGGCAGATGCTCTGCCTTATTATGCTTTTTTGGTAAAAGAACTGTCCTGCCACAGAACTGAAGCTCTGGCTCTGTACTTGAGCCTGAGTTTCCAGAGTTGTTTGAAACAGCCTTGTGACCAAACACAGAGTGTAATGGAATGCTTTTTATATTTTGTAACAGTTAATCATCGCTTCCTGCTTTTGACATGAACCAGGCTGTGCTCTTTGATAAGGCCTTCCGGTAGCTCATAGATGCTCAGGAATTTAGTAGCACAATAACTAAAAATAATTTTGTTCATAAATAATGAGACCATGTAAAAGAGAGTTTTCTGCATCTTTCTTTTTTCCATTTGTGCACACCCACACTGGAAGTAGGTATTGTTGTTTGGAATTCCCTTGTTTGAGCAGTTCCTCACATTCACACTTAAACATTGTTTTCATTTATTTTATTGCTGCTCTATAAATCTGACGTAAAACAAAACAGAAAACGTTGGAGCTATTGTTTCCAGGGACCATTGTACTCCAAACCAATGTCTTCCTATGACATAGATCACCCCCCATTCTGTAATTACGTGTGTCTACTTTGACTGAAGGATTCAAGCCCTTTGTGAAAGGTGCCTTACCTTGCTGTTTATACAAGTTTGGTTCCCAAACTGTTTATACCTAAGTACTGTTAGTACTGATTAGTACTGTGTACTAATCCCCTCTCCCCTCTCCTCTAAGCTTTTGTAACCTACTCTGAGTGTCAGCCTTGCTTCAGTGGATGTCAAGACAGAAAACACAGTGGGATGTAATAAAATTTGTGAGTGTAGAGAGGGCACAGATTTTTTTGACTTTTTTTTTTTCCTTCTTTTTTTTCATGTTTAATTAGACTTTCTGACAGTTACATGTTCTACAAGGCAAAGCCATTCTGCCTCCAACTTTACTGACACACACGCCAAGGTCAGAATTAGCTGTTAGTAATAATGTTGGCTTAGGATCAGTTATGTTTTGGTCAAAAGGAAATATGAACCTTGCCTGTGTAAGCATTCCAGAAGAGGTCAGTTCAGAGGCACAGTGGAGAGAAGTACTGCAGAAGCACTTAAATGCTGGCTGTCCTACCTTATACTTAATGTAAAGCTTTGTACAGGTATGTCAGTGGCCAGCACATCACTTTTTGTGACACGAGGCCAGTTGTATTTTCATAGCAGAAATACAGAACAACCTGAAAAACTGTCAATTGTTCCCACAAGGAACCATCGAAATATTTCAATATTTTAATGAGTTGTATTTTGGTTAAAGCAAACAAAACCCAAACCCAATTTTTTGCTATGTTTTGTGTGTTTATTTTTTTAGACAGAGGATGTGTCAGTATCTGTTAGCAATGGTGAGGTGGCACTAATGGAAACAGGTTGTTTGTCCTGTGTTACAGTAAGGATGTAAACATGCTGTAGAATAGATCTGTACAAACGAATCTTCTATTTCAGTGGTTTTAGAACTCATTTCCTTTGCATTTTTTGAAAAGTGAAAGAGGAAGAAGCCAGGAGAGAATTTTCCTAACTGTTTTTTGTATGTTCTCATTGCAGGCCAAGACTTTAAATGGTATTTGTGATAAGGCCATCCGATCAACTACAGACCCACTGATGAGCCAGTGTGCGTGCCTGGAGGAGGTCCATTTAACCAACATTAAACCTGGGGAAGGCCTGGTAAGAAGCAATTCTGGAGTGTCCTGATGCTCCCAGTGTTTAATAGGTAGCCCTGTGAGCCAATGCAAGTGTGTAGTTATAATAAGGTGTTCCAAAACTGATAACCTGTGGGGAAAAGAAAGAGGCACGAGGAGGAACCCTAAAGGTCAGTTGTCAGGTGGTGTGCTGGAGTGGCTGCCAGGGACAGATATGCACATTAATAAGTTTGATCCCAAATATAATTTCTGATTCTAAATTGTTGAAGATTTGTGTGTTAATCAGGATATTGGAGAATTTACAAATGCTTGTGAAGCTAGTAGTTTTATTTTTTCAGGTTACCTTAACCACTTGTTTTTCTAAGTGGGCTGGGAGAGGGAGAAGGCAATGAGAAATTATGTTTGTGTTTTGAAAGATGCTTTTTTGTGTGTGTTTATAGCAAGATTCAGATGAATGTGAGAATTTGTGAGGTTTGCTGTTAGCAGGAAAATGAGAATTTTTTAAATGTTTAGTGGCCATGTCACATTACTGACTGTTGTTCATTCAGTGAATTCTGCTTAGCTGAGTGCTGGTTATGAGAAACTTAATTTGAAATCTTGGTGGATTTTCTGCCTAGGGAGCAGATGTGTTAGAATGAGTTGGAGGGAATTTAAATTTTTACATGCATTTGTTTTCACCCCTAGCCCTGAAGGCAGGAGAGATGAACATTTTTAGAGAAAGCTGCGCAGTCTCACTGTGCTATATAGTTTTACCTAGACCAGTGGATTTGACCAAATCAGTCATGCATTCTTGAAATTATGGGAACCTCTTTGTTAATGCACAAGCTACATCGAAGCAGAGTGAGTCTAGCTTGGCCTAAGTAAGAAACAAGGAGGCGGGTGCACACAGTTGGATACTGACAGGAAAACAGGCAGGGAATTGGCTGGAGTGGAAGGGTCAAAAAAATCATCTGTTTTTCCATGTGTGTTTAAAGCAAGAGTGGTTAGTTCAGGCAGCTAAGCTGCTTTCAGCTCCTGAGTAACATCCATTTCTCAGTGTGAGTGTTTCTAACTACAGATGTGGAACAGAAAAGCAGATACGTATTTGTTCATAAATGATAACACCATATGCTGGTCACCTCTTGTGGGGAAATCTATGTAATTATTAGTTAATAGCCTGTTTGTGATTTTTAATTTGGTGCTCTTATAGTCAACACCCACTTCATCGAGTTTGTCCTTGTATTCACACTCAGCATTAACATACAAAACCACAAATACATTGCTGGAGCTTTTAGTGCTTATGTAAGCATTGTGGTTATGAGGCAGCCTGTGTATTGACTTACCAAGAGAAGCTGCAAAGGAATGTGTCAGCAATACTTGTAGCCCACCTGTGTGAGTCTGCTCTGTAGGGAGACAACTGGTGGCTGCTTAGTAAAACCTGTAATTCTCTAGTGCAGGCTGGGTAGTAGGGAAATAAAGTTCTGTTCAAGGCCAAAGACCAACAAGGCAGCAAAACCAGCAGTGTTTGGTATTACCGACCAGACTGTGTTTCGAAGTCTCATTCCATATACTAGATGTTTTAAGTAATTATAAATATTATAATTAATTACACTAAAAGTGATCTGTGAAGAAGTTTTGAGTGTTGTAGTATTAGACTACACACTTTCCTAGGGGGAAAATACAGATTCTTAACTGGTTTTAATAATGTTTTGAGTCTGTTGCCAACAGCGCTTTAATCAGATAAGTTATGTGGTTTGTGTTGCATTTAAACTTGTTTTTTACTTTTTCCTTATATTCAGGGAATGTACATCAAATCAACTTATGATGGATTGCATGTAATTACTGGAACTACAGAAAATGTAAGTGAAGTAAATGTAGATTAACTCGGGCAGTGGCTTTGATTGAGTTAGTTTGACTTACCACTTTTTGTTGTTTTAGATATGACTTGCATGGTATTACCTGCTTTAAATACTGTGTGATGCATCATTTGTTTATCCACAGTCTGTAAATATTTTGTGCCTGCATGTTTCACTGTTAGTCTGATTAAACCAGTTTCTGCAAGTACACTGAATTAGTTCAAATGCTTGGCATTAAAATAATTGCTTTAATAAGTTACTGTATCTGCTGTTCTGAGCCCTTATGGTATCTCGCTTAACAAAGTCTTGGAAGTATTTTGCTCTCCACTGGCAAAGGCAATCTCCCCTAATGGGAACATTTAGGTGGTAGTGTGCTAAATTCAGTAATGAGTAATGAAATCAATGAGCTGTCCTGTGACAAAATTACCTTGCAGATTAAAAAGACTATGAACAAGTAAGACTTTAAGAGTGATCAGCTGGAAGGAAATAGTTGGCAAGAGAGGCAACTAGTTTTTACTGCAGGTGGTTGCTTGTTTTATTTGTACACTATGAGTCTTTCGTAGCTGAGAGTTTATTGAGGGCTTCTGGGCAGCCCTTGAAGGAGTGGACCTCTAGCCTGCAGCTGAGGCTGGCAGGTGATGCTGTGGTGTTTTCAAACAGGCTACTGTACAGGAGCAGTGACTGAAAGAAAAAAAAAGAGCAGAGAAACTTGGCTTTTGCAGCAATGCTTTTTTTTTTTTTTCATGAATAGGAAAGAACCAGTGGTTCTAGTTGTTCCCCTGCCAGGTCCAGGGACCAGTCAGGACAGGGTGGAAATCTGTGCTTGCAGTTCAGAGTGCAGAGTAAAAGCTATAGCTTTTATGCTATTGTCCTGGCACAACTCTGTATAGGATCTGCCACAGAGACCAAGTCCACTTTTGCAGCAATTTTAACATCTGATAAATGGGAAAGAATATAATGTTGACTGCTGACAACCCGCTTCTGCATGTAGGTCTTATTTTGGATCTATATTCCTTCTGTAGCTTTGAGTGTTGTCCTTAGCATCTGCTTTTTGTTATCAACACTGGTTCTTCCTTTGGGGAAGCTCCTTCCTTTGGAGCAACAGAACTTGACAAGTGACTGAGAGATCTGCCAACAGCTGATGTGTTTATGGTGGTGTGGTATCATTTCGATGACCCAGGCTGGATCTTAGCTCAATTTCATTTCTTCTTGCTAGATTTGGGATGGTATTTTAATAGCTATCCCCAGGAGCTGGTGTATGGGAATGCAATGGAATTGCACCCCTAAATTGACAGTACTGAACAACGGAAGAACTGGGGAAGTCCATTTATTATGAGTCAGCCGAGGGGATTCCTGAGTTATGCCATCCTACGTGTGACTTTGCATGTCACGTTGGCCTAGAGCTAAACTTCACTTTCCTCTGTTCTCACAATGTGATCCCAGTGTCTGCGCTGTGACCTGTCACTTGCTGTAAGAGTTCTCTGTGCAAGGGTCCCCCGCCCTCCCTCGGACAAGATGTTGGCCACCCAAAAGACAGCTTGAAATGAGCTTTGTTTTTCACAAACTTGACTCTGGCCCAGCATTTTTTCATGGTCTTGGTTGACTCCTATATATGCAGCTTTCCACAGAGGCATTTCCTCTCAGAGGAAGCAAAAAGACAATGAAGAAATGGGGTTACTCATGATAGCTGGAGCCTCCCACAAATTCCTCATGTTTTCTTCGTTGTACTGTTTATTCTTACAGTTTTTTCTCATAACAAAGTTACTTGAGGTCTAAAGGTGTGATGAGGTGGAGAAGGGAGCCCTTAATCCCAGTGCTTAGTTCTGGAGTCCCTGGGAAGAGCTGGCCTGCTGCCTGGTGGTTGCTCATGGGGTGGGGGGAATGGGAGGAGTTGCTGTCCTGTGACCAGGGTGCAGCAGGTACCAAGGTATGTCTGTGTGCTCTGGGTGTTGTCAGGGCTGGTAGGAGTTGGTGTGTTATAGCAGTGAGAGTGTTTTTAATAACTGCAGTGAAGGTTGGTCCACTGCACCAGCTGTTGATAAATGTAAATATTGACATATTTATCCATTCCTTGTTAGCGGCTCCCCAGAGCTTAGGTTTTGTTCCAAGAAAATTGTATTTTAAAGTCTATTATTATTAGATAGGTATTTGAAAAATACCTGTCTATGTACATTTGACTTGTGCAAACATGTATTTTTATCTGCTGACCTTGGTGATTCAAGCAGGCAGTTTCACATTAAAGTCAGAAGCTTTTATTTACATTGGAAAACAAAAAGGGAAAGTGCAATGGATCGATCTTGTGGATTGGAGGGGTTTTGGTCCTTTGTTCTATACATTCAAAGTCTTTGAAAGGTGTTTAAGATGGTTGTTGTTTTAGGGCAGAAAACCTCTTCAGTCCTCTTCCACTACTGTCTAAAACTATAGTACAAACTGGAGGGAAAAAGAGGAGTGGAGACTGTCCCATGACTTAAGTACAATTTGGCCTGTAATAGATGGAGGCTATGCCTTCTCCCTTCCCCTTTAGTTCCCCCAGTATAAAAATAAATAATTAGGTTAATTCATTTACATTTCTCAAGTCATCAGCAGATGAGAAAAATATCTATAGTGAAGGGCATTGCTGATGCAACCTTTGACTTAGGTTGGTGGGGGTTGTTATGGCACGGAGGGAGACCTGCTGCAGCACATGATTCTTGTGTTCCTCTTTGTAGTCCCCTGCTGATCGCTCTCAGAAGATTCATGCTGGTGATGAAGTGATCCAGGTTAACAGGCAAACTGTGGTGAGTAGCTTGCAGCATTACAGACCTTCCCTTATGCTTGCTCTGCACCACAGGTTCTGAATGGATGGGGTCAGGGTCAAGAGGTGGTTCTGGTATTTGCCTGGTGAAATATCTGAGGCTTTTTAGCATTTTGTTTTCAAGGCAAATTTTATTCTTTGCAATATTTTGATTAAATATACCATATTTCATGTTTAAATGCTTTATGCTTCATATGAAAATAGTTCATGTTGCATTTAAGACTGGTTTTAAAATGCATTGTTACAATCCATTGAAATGCAGATAAAGAGCTCTAAAAAGCCCCCCAAACATTTGCAAATTGTTGTCCAATCATTTGCATCTGGATACTTGGATGTAATGATTACAGTTTTGCTTAGCACAAGTAAGCAATGCCTTCCAATGTGAGAAAGAAACATGACAGAAGTAATTCACTGTGAATCCCTGTGTTAGTCCATTTGAGCATATCCATGCGTCCTTCTAGGACTGGAACTGAGGTATAAAGAGCACTGCTTGATATCTCAGTATTTAGTTTACAACTTAAGTAGAGAACTTTCTNTGCCTTCCAATGTGAGAAAGAAACATGACAAAAGTAGTTCACTGTGAATCCCTGTGTTAGTCCATTTGAGCATACCCATGTGTCCTTATAGGACTGGAACTGGGGTATAAAGGCTTGATATCTCAGTATTTAGTGTACAACTTAAGTAGAGAACTTTCTTGGAAAGAAAATTAAGAACCTTGCAAAAAACGAGCTTTCCAATTTTTTTCCTTAATTCTTAAAATGGCTTTTTTGGATCTCTTATCTCTTCTAGGTTCATGTTAAAACAAACAGTTTGACTTGGGGAATTTGGGTTTTTCTTGTTTGCTTGCTTTCAGAAAAGAAATGCTAAATAAAAGATGTCTTTATTCTCCTCCAGGTTGGATGGCAGCTAAAAAATCTGGTGGCAAAGTTGCGAGAGAATCCTGCTGGAGTTAGGCTGCTGCTTAAGAAGCGTCCTACTGGCTCTTTCCATTTCACTCCTGCTCCACTGAAGAACCTGCGCTGGAAGCCGCCCTTGGTGCAGGTGAGAGCCTGCCAGCTCCACTCTGGTTTCAGGATGGGAATGCCTTGGCTGCAGCTTGAAACAAGAGAAATCCTGTAAATGCTCCAAAGTACTCATGTTTGAGTATAGGTCAAGGCAGGTTAGGTGAAATGGCTGTCCTCCTATGGTTCCTAGATAAAAGGGAAAATGTTCTTCTCTTTTTCCTTTTTTTTTTTCACTTGCAACCGGATTGTGCCCTCTTGGTACACAAAGGGACTAGGTGTGCTGAACATTTTAATCAGTCTGTGTGCCACTGGGAGAACTTATCTGAGGCAAAACTGCTGATATGTATGGAATTAATCAGGATGGAGCAATAAATAAATGCTTTCCCTATCACAGTAATATGTCTGAAATACCTTAGATTATTCCATATATTTGTCCTCTTTTTAGTCTGGTGAACAGTGGAAACGAATGTTTTTTTCAAGAAATTATTTAAACTACTTGTTTAAATGAGATTTGGTTGTTGGACAATTCACAGGTTGGGTACTGAGCAGACAGAGAAAGTGATGTTAGTAATTCTTAAACAACCATGTTGAGAAATGGCTTGTTGTATTAGAAAGCTTAGGGCTTAATGCTTGCAGGAGGAAACAACCTAACTGAATTTAAACTAATTACCTGAAATTAATAAAACCACGGAGAGTTTCCCCTCCTCCTCTCTGTGTAGGGAGATATAGGTCTCCCTATGGCTATGGGGATAATTTAAACCTCTGAAATGCTGGTAGCTATCACAAGTCTCCATGAAGGCAAATTTCTCTCAAACTGGGTAGAAGATGTATACTTGACCACTTGTTCATCCTTCCTTTCACCAGTGCCTGTGTCCTGTTTTTGTGGCCTCATGCCTGACATGTACTACCAGGGTGAAAAGCTGGGGTGGGCTGGCTTATAGGCTATGCCCAGCAGTGTTTCCTTGGGGAGGGAGTGATTGGAGAAGCCTTTTTACAGTTCTGGGTTTCACCATACTGACCAGTAGAAGGCAGAAGCTTGTGCAGGAGTGCCATTAACTAAGTGGACAGGCCCTTGACAAAAAGAGGAGAGTGCAGTTCTCTTGCCTGACAAAGGTGAAAGGGTCTTTGAAACCTTTTCTCTCCTAGAGGCAGACAGGAGCCTGGAAAGATGCTGAGAATATATAGGAGTGAGCTGCAAAGATGAGCAATGCTAAATCTATTTTTAATTTGCTTCCCTGGCCCTAGTTATATCCATTGATCCAATTTATGGTGAACTTTACTATATTCCTGTCTATGTCCCAGGCATTGGACTATGGAATAAAAGTAGCATATGCCATCTTCACAAGGCTTGCAAATCATATTGGTATTTAACAAATTGCATTCTTTAATGCATCTAAAAATAGAAGAGGGTGTTTTGTCTAAGTGCTTTTTTTGTCTGTGGAATTTACAGAAAAAAAGGACTGGAAAGAGCAAAATATTCTTGAGCAATGCATTACCCATGATAGGACTTCTGTAGGAGGGCCTGTAAAGCTAGCCAAAACTGGGGGTGGAGGAAAATGTAGATTCTAAGAGTTTTTAAAGTGTTCATACATCACAGAGATAGTAGTTCACTATGGGATGAAAATGGTGCTATTGGTTATTAAATTATCTTTTTGTGAATGTTAAGTGAATGCTCAGATGTTTGATAGCTGTCTAACGTTTCAGACGAGTCCTCCACCAGCTCCAGCTCAGCCCCCAGAAAGCACCGTGGATACCTCCCTGAAGAAAGAGAAGCCGGCCATTTTGGATCTGTACATACCCCCTCCGCCAGCTGTTCCATATTCTCCTCGGTATGCAAACAAAAGTGCACTACTGAACAAAAACCTCCTTCATTGCACTTGTTTCTGAGCTGGCTTGCTGTTAGAGCTCTGTGCAGATTAGCTTGAGGAAGCTGCAAATCTCAGACTTTCTCCTAGCTGCCTACATGAGTTGGATTGCTTAAACTTATGCTTAAATGCGTATACTACCAGGATTGTAACAGATTTTATTACTAGAAGATTATTGTGTGCCACATAGATCAGAGTTGTTCCCAGAACATGAACCGATGTCACCTCTGGTTTTGTTGTGGAGTTATGCTTATGACACTGTTTAAATCTAACTGCACAGAGCAAGAAGTAATTTTTGTCCCTAACATTTTTCACTGTTGGATTTTTTTTTTAGCAAGTTGAGTAACTGTTGTGGGAGTTAGGATAGAAAAGAATGTCACGTTAAATAATGCCTATCATGTTAAATTTTTAAACTTGGAAGTTGTTTAAAACAAATATGTTCCCACTGAAGGGAAGGGAGAGTCAATACATCAACTTTTATTTTTTTATCCTGTGGTGTTAGCTATAAAAATGCAGACCTGTGTACACAGCTGGAGGGGGAGGGGTGTGTATGGTAAGGCTGACTGTTGTTTGTTCTCAAGTCCATGTTGACTCATGCCAGAATCCTGCCAGCTGATCTGGGAATGTGACAGAAGAAAAGAGTTTTCAGGCAGGATGTGAAAGGCAGGCGTGCTTCTGGCCTTTCTGACACTTTAGGTTACGTGTAGATAGCCCAGCATGGGAACTCTGGCCTTTGCTGCAGGCCTTGTGGGAAGGCACTTGTCTCCTGTCATGGCAGGGCTGATGCAGAGACAGAGGCTGTATTACTGCAGTCTTTGGGGCAGGACTGGGAAGGGGGGGGCTTTCCAAGGTAGGGTCCCTTTACTGAAGTTGGACCCACCTTGACCTGCTCTCTCCCTGTTTTTATGGTTACACATGCTCAGTTCTTATTTAAAAAACCCCAAAGCCTCAAATCTTTCAGCATAATAACAAGCATATAGATTTAGCAGATGAATGCCTTAGTCTTTTCTTCAAATCAATAACTTTCAAGCACATTGGTGAATTATATCCATGTGCTCAATTTGTTTATCTTTCCTAACAAGACACAAAATTATATTGAGCTTCAGATGCCTTTAGACCTGAATCCCTGTTGAAAAGGAAGGAAATCACAATACGAGCTGTAAAACTTGTCCTGGATGATGTGTGGAAAGGGAAAGGCATCTTGACTTTGACTTTTAAAGAAAGAAAACATGAGAAGCTGTGGCAGGCAGGAAGAGGAGAAAGGACAAATCTTTTGCTTTCTGTTTGGCCATTTGTTTTGACCTCTGCATGTTTTGCTTTTCTCTTGAAAGTGTGGCACATTTGTGTGATGGTTGCTTTTTTTTTTCCCCCCTCATCATCCTGTTCTCTTCCCTTCCTGGCATGGATCTCCTCTGGTCCACACTGGGAGGCAGAGAGCATTTGGTTTCCCTGCCCATGGCACAGTCTCCACATGGTGGTGGTGTAGGAGAGCTCTCTATGTACATACATTTGTGGTGTAACACTTGAGTGCAATTTTTGGTCTCTGCATCTCAATAAATAGCTCCTTCCTATTCACTGAGCTGTAGCATTGTTCTTGCTGGAGAGCAGGACATGTGGGATATGCTGACCAGGGACTGCTGTGAATACTGGGCTATATGTGTACTTAGACAATCAGCTATGTGTTTTTATGCCTGGTTTGGCTAATGGTTGCTGCAAGCAATAAGACTGCAACATGTACAGGGAAGGGGGAAAAACCTCCAGGCAAATCTTAACTTGAAGGGTAGCTTCTCTTCCAAAAGTACTTGCAGAATTTAATCAAAATCATATATATACACACACACACACAATGAATCTGCGACTGAAACTCTTGAGGAGGGAGAGAGAGGGTGGTAAATATTTATGGACAGTTACTGGCCTCCTACAATGCAGAGTCCCTCGGATGGAAGTGATAGGTGTTACCATTACACAGAGATGGATAAATTTATGTAGCACTCCCGAGTCACAACTGTGTTCGAGCAGGCAGTGAATCAGGGGCTTTGATGCCCTCAGGACAGAAAGGTCTCATTTATCAAAATCTTTTGCAGGCGTGGAGCCTCTAAATTTCTCTGTGTGTTAAGTTACTGGCTCGTTAAGAGCTAATTAGCATGAGGGGGGTAGCTTTCTTTTCTCCTTGTTAACTGTAATGAAGTCTTCTATCACCTGACTTGTTTGGGATTTTTTCCCAGCTTGTTTGCAGCACAATGCTAGTTGTCACAAGCATGTCTGGGTGCTACAAGTGTCTTTCAAACCTACTCATGTCTGTAGCCTTAAACTCTTTTAAGCCACTAACTGAAGTGCTATGTCTTTTCAGAGATGAAAAGGGGAGTTCTATGTATGGAGGAGGCAACAAACGCAGTCAGCTATTACCTGGGTCCAAGGGCGCCGAGTCTCCCAATTCTTTTCTGGATCAAGAGAGCCGAAGGCGAAGGTTTACTATTGCCGATTCAGATCAGCTGCCTGGGTATCCCATGGAAGTAAATATCCTACCAGCCAAGATGAGAGAAAAAACACAGTCCTGTGGTGAGTTCATTCCTCTCTCGTTATCACTGTTGTGATAAGGGCTTTGGTCAATCTAAAATGATTTGTCTTAGAAAATGCCTCGTCAGACAATTAACGCCTCTTAAGGGCATTCTGTGCAAATTGTGAATGAAATTCTACATCTGAAATAATTTTGCTTAGACGTTGTTATTTCTTTAATGAATAACATTCAGCTAGGCTCTGCTGCTACAGAAAGCCGTTGCCATGTGTGTTTTAGTTATAACATTATGTCCACTCCTGCTCTAAATGAGCAAGAGGACAGCTGTTCAGTCTCAGCACATTGATTTCTTATATGTCACCAGTGAAAGAATCTTCAAAAATTCTTTTTTTTCTGGAATTTGAACTCCTTATTGCTTATCTCTCCCTTTGTTTAACAGGGAAAAGTAAAAATTTAAAAACGGTTTTTCTAAACTTAATGTAATTCCTCATAACCTCCTATGTTGTCTCTAGGAAAACCTCGTCCTTTGTCAATGCCTGCTGATGGAAGTTGGATAGCAGCTGCAGAACCCTTCTCTAGGCCACGAGGATCAGGGAGAAAAGGCAAGGTTTTAGGTTTCATTCCTCATTCTATTCTCTTCCTCTCTAAAATTTCCTTGGGGTGAACTGCATGGAAGTGTTTAAATTAGGAATGGAGGATTATGGTTTGCATATTGCTGAACTGATGCAAGGTGACCATTGGTGGGTTTAGCAGGAATGCCAGGTGGTAATTGTGAAATTTGTGAGGCTATTCAGTGATGGGACTCAAACTTTCTGTCTTAAACTTGTAGTATATTGATCGTGAAACTACTTTTTTGCTAAGTCTTTTTGTTTAGCTTACTGTGGAGGCTGTTGTACAAGCAGGCATTTTGAATTTTGTTCTCAAAATGTAAAATGTGGGGCCTTTTAGGAGCTGCTTTGTACTGCTGCTGCTGTTAGAAAGCAACATGTTCTGCAGGCATCATTGAATGCAAGAGAGGCAGAAGCTCATAACATTGGGTGTTCAGTTGGATGGCTTTTTTTACCTCCCACACTATCCTCTTCCCACCCTCTTTTGCATCTGAAAGACTATTTGAGTCCTGTTAGAGTGGGAAATAAGGATGATTAGTTTACTCTTGGAATCAGTTATGAAAGCTAATGTCTAATTCTAGGTAAAATCAAAGCTGGATTCTGTTATTTTCATACAAAAACAGAAGTTGATAACCAGAAGCATCAACCTGGAGGGATATTAGAAGTGAGCTAAATACTGAGTCTAACAGAGCGATCACCAGGTGGCAGGGCTGGTTTTTGTGTGTATGGTTTTTTGTTTGGTTTGGCTTTTTGGTTTGTGTTGGGTTTTTTTAATACTTGAAATGTACCTAAGTGCTGCAGGCTTGTATTTAGGCTGTATTGGATCAGAACCAAAGGCCTGCCTAATCCAGCAGGATGTCTTTAGCAGCAGCTGCCCTGGTCAGGTACCTAGGGAAAAGTAAAAACAAAGAAAGCATCACGAATCACTGGTCAAAACCAGGGAGGGAAGTGCTTACATCTTCACCTGCAAAATTAATTTCTCTTGTCCAGAGTAATAGTTGTAGCTTTTAAGTTACTCATGAGTTACATTGAGAAGTATATGGATTCAACTCTGGTCTCTTCAGCATTTTGAATAATGCATTAGAAGAAGGTTTGTTACATCTCACCCATGATAATGATTTGCATGAAGGTAGTCTGTACCAGCATTTTTGGTGTGTGTCAATCTGGAATATAACAGTCAAACGGTATCTTCTCTGTGTATGGATTTATTTCATTATTTTTGTTTCTTAAAAAACCATTAAAGATGTAATAAGCCATGAATCTGTTGGCAGCTGCTTATGTCCAGATGTTTTATGAACAAAAACCCAGATCTAGGTATTTGGAGTGTAACCAGAATACTTCTATAAAAATAGAAAATGTTAATGGAGGGTTTTGAAGTCAGCAATAACTGGTTTTCCTCCTCCTGTTTGTACAGGTGAAGATGTCCTCTGCAGGTACTTCAGCAATGAAAGGATACCCCCAATCATTGAGGAAAACCCCTCCACGCAGCACCCCCTCTCCAGGCCAGTGTCTGACAAGCAGTTAGTGAGGGGAACGGATTATATTCGAGGCAGCAGGTGTTTTGTGAATACAGACCTCCACAACAGTGCAACAATTCCTTTTCAAGAGGAAGGTGCTAAAAAATCATTGGTTACATCGTCCACAAAATCTTCCTCGGCAGAGCCCTCGCTGCTGGTCAGTTGGATGACGAGACTGAAATTGTTGACTCATTGACTTGTCCCCAGCACCGTTACCAAGTGCCTTTGCTCCTTGGTCGGACTTCTCTGCTTTGCAGCTTTACTGACACACAGTGACTAATGCGGTATTCTTTTCCTGGAGAATCTTACCCTGTTGCCTTTTTGTTTATCTTTTTGGATGGATCAGAGGGTTTCGTAGTGCAAGGAGGGAAGAAAGATAAAAATCAAGTTCCTCTTCCTGGCCAAAAACTGAAGGCATTTATTCCCATGGAAATGAGTAAAATTTCAGTGAGGTAGAGGCCACAGGTGACCTGGAATATGCATAATGACTCAGAGGAAAGCATTGCATTACTGTGAAGTCCAGTGGCACTTTAGTTGTCTGAATGCTCAGAGGCTGGTGAGACTGGCTGGGTGTCAGAGTATGCAGAGCTCACAGAAGTTGTCACTCTCCTGACCAGGAAAATAAGCAGGGAAACAGCAGTTCCGTGCAACTTAGTGATGCTGTTTCAAGTACTGCATGAGATCAACCTTGTGAGGAAGAAGTAGTAGTGTTACCGTTCCTTCTCTGATATCCAGAGTTCCTATGAAGTCTTAGGAAGAGAGTTCTCTTATTCAGAGATTTTAGGAAGTTGGACTAATTTAATTATAAATCAATCCAACCTTATATATAATCTATTTTATTGAATTCGCAGTACAAATAAGGAGCACTCGACCAGTGCAGTGCTCATCTGCAAAGGTATATGGATTGCTACAATATGCCAAGGAAATGCATCTGTAGAGGTGGTAAAAGAATATATATTTTTTCCTTAATTGTTTAAGAATGAATTGCTGTTAACCAAAGTAACCGTTTAAAGACAGTCCTGTTGGACTTATGAGAACTTTTACAGTGGTTCAGTTTTTGAATGATGTGTTGTTTTTATGAAAAATATGTGCTATCATACACTACAATTGTAAGACATCTTGCTATTTTCTATATAGCTCTAATTTTTACCCCTCCAGAATTTTAAAGTAGCATTGGGTATTTTGGGAGGAAAATAAAACTTGTTTAACAAAAGAGGAGGATATTAAAGAGGTATTGTGTAAGAAGGAATGTATATAAGATTGTTAGTATGCAAACAGTTGTGTTTAAAGTTATTTAAATGTTAAATATAGTTGTATATATTTTTACATTTAAACAGATAGAGTTTGTACCTTCCTGTATTAAAGTATTGGGCACAACTTAGTCAAATGAAAAGAAAATAAGATTTTGTATTACCTTCTAATTATAAGACTAACTATTTTTGTAGATGATACATTGCCAACAGCCTTTACTCCTTTGGTCTTGCTGAAAAGAAGGATTTATATTTAATAATTGGTGGGGCAAGAGGGAAGTTAAATGCTAGTTTACACTTAGGACTGGGGCAGGAATCACATGTGACAACAGGAGTGTTAAAAACACACTGTAATTCTGTCTGTGAAGATGTGACCATTCTGCTGCAACGAGCTTATGAAGTTGTGCTACAGCCCTGCAGAGAGAGACAGGATGCTTAATTCACTTCTCAATTAATTCTGTTTAATTGTGACTCAGTGATGACGGGGCGGGGCTGGTTTGGACGTTTCTGATATGTCTGTCTTGTGCCACTCTCCTCCACTCCCCGAGATGGCCATCTGTACTAGAGACATGAGCAGAACTGCTACAACAGTTTGGTCCTGCCTCCAAAAAAAGGGCTGAAACTGCCATGTTGTAGGCTCTGTGGTGTAGTATAGTCCAGCCTCCAAAAGGCTGAACTATTCTGAAGATGTTGTCTAAGCAAAACTTTTGAAATGGCAATTTTGCTCATCTTCAATGTTGTGCTTTTTGTACTTTAAAAATGAATGGGGGGCGTCTTGCTTAACTTCTTATTGTGTATAATGTATACAGAGGATGCTCTACAGTTTAGGGGTTAAAAAAAAGTCCCACAGATCTAGGAATAAATCACAGCTGATATCTTTCCGGCTTAACCTGAGAAAAATTCTGCTGTTATGCAAAAACTTGGCTCATCTCTTGATATTGAAGGTACATGTATCTGTCCTATCAAAAACTATATCTAGGCTGACTTCCCTAATGAGTACAACATACATTTCCAGATATCCTGCCATGGTACAGTACCATATATGTATAGTGAGGAATGTGCACTTTTGAAATATTGAGCAGACTTCTGTTACAGATTGCAGAATTTGTGAAAGCCAATGCCTTTAGTTTCCCTTACATAACCATTGCAAGAAAATTCTATTTTGGATGGTAATGTGTGAGAGGAAATAAGACATAAAAACGAATACTAATGGCTTCTGGAGACAGAGTGCAGGGCAATTCTCCAAGCAATGTGTTTCCTCTAGTATTATGGACAATTAAATTAATCAGTATTTGAATTCTGTCTGACCAACAGAGGTGGACACAGTATGGAGAGTATTATACTAATTTTGTGCTAATTAATGAGCCGATAACCTTTTCTTCCTCATAAGGTAGGGCTTGTTTTAAAAATGACATGCTCCATACTCTTGGTGCTCTTTGAACAGAAAGGGGAGAAAATAAAAGCCAAAAACTTAACCAAACCAGGAAACAGATGGTGAAGACTAGTTTTATAGTTGGAGGTAATAAAGAATTTTCTTCTTACAAAAATGTTTCTTTCATCCAAATCTTACGTCCTGTTTTATTACACTGCCAGCAGATAGTCTTCACAAACTGCTCTGTGCTTGCAATCACATCCTGAATAGACCCCTCATCAGGCTTTAAGTTAGATCTTGATGAATTCAGCTCAATCCTTTTTTTTGCAGGTTTTACTTCCCTAGGAGCTTTCCTGCATTCATCATTCAATTTTTGGAATATCTTACACGTGATCTGGGTAGCAAGGCTTTTATGTGCACACATTCTCAGGAATGCCTTTCCCAGCAGGATTGGTATCTTGGAGGAGTGTGAATGTTGGCTTCTTTTTGTTTTCTGCACTTAAACATTCTTCCCCCAATTTGTACCGTACATCCTAGTGCACTATTTCAAAATGTGAGATAGAAATGCTCGTGGACAATAGGAAAGAAGTGTTGTGTCATTTGGAGAAACCTTTGTCCTGCTGTACAGCTGTGGCTTCCCTCTTCTCTGTAGCCTAAGCTTTACTTTGCACAAGCTGTGGTCATGGAGCACGTGCTCTTTGTGGCCATCACATAGGAATGCTTTTGTCTCCTTGCAGGCTGTAAGGTTTTTATAGTGGACAAGAGCTCTTGAGGAAGCCACTGACTTAACTCAGCATAATCTGTGATCCACTTAAAACGTAGAAAGAGCACTCCAAAAAAACTCAGTTTGGAGAATGAAAAAAGAGGGGCCAGGCTAAGCTAAATGCATGGGTCTGTGTTGTGTTGGATGCTGCTTCAGCTGTGTGGCAGTAACTCTGCAAAGAAAACACCCCACACAACTGCAGCATGCACTTTTGTTTCTACCACTACATGTGTATGATGCTAGAATATGAAACAAGGGCAGTCTTTTAAAGTAGTTATGTATTTTTCCACACACCACACTTGAGCTGTAAGATATATGACAAAAGCAGTCAAGAGCTGCTGTCAGTATGTAATTTCACCAAATTCTGCTGCCTGTGCTGCTGCTGCATCAGTTAAAAATAGTAACCTCTCTTTATCCTGTTGCCTGCACAATGCAAGTCCCTAACCATCAGTTTTGTCTTCTTTTGTGATGGATGACAACTGTGGGTAAGATTGTGTCATTCCTACAGGGCCTCATGCAGTGGGCCAAAAGCTTAGTTTGGGTTATTCTGGACTTTGTCCAAAAGTGGAAAGTCAAATTTAAAAACAATATTACTGGTCCAATATCATTAGAGTTGGGATTTTTTTTTATACATACTAAATATGAAACAGGCAGGAGTTGTCTGTTGCACATACTTTGCCAGTGGGAGGAAAAATGAGGATTACATACTTAGTGGAGGAAAAAACTCCAGACCTTTGGGTGTCCTCCAGTTCCTGCCAGTGGGAGAAATGTGTTTGTTTTAGCAAACATGGAATAGATGTAAACATTTCTTTTTAAACCTCCCTGTGTGGTCACCTCAGTTATTCAGGATGATGTAAGCCACTGACTTTCTCCCTTAAGTGGTTATGGAGTTAACCCAATATATTCTTTTGGGAGAGGGCAAAGATGTCTTTTCTTAGGCAGTTACGTGATTGATTAACAGGGTACGGAGATAGAAGAATTAAGCATAAAATAAGTGTCAGAGAGCACCGAGTTATAGGGAGAATCCTTGGGGTCAGTTTATGATTTGTGGTTTCTGTTTGTTCTCTGGGCTCTGGTGAGGATGAATGTTCTCTATGCATGGTGACAACTAGACAACAGCAAAGGAATCAGATGACAACATGTCCAGTTTACTGTGCCATCTTCAGCAAAGTGGGTTTGTTGCTTGGCCTTTTTTGTTTTGTTGGTTGGTTGGTTGGTTCCCCCACACCCTGCCTGGCAAGTGTAGCCCTCCTTCAGTACAAATGAGCCAGTGCAGGAACTGTTGAAATGTACCTGTGGAGCAAACCTGACAAGATCCTGATGGAGCACTGGGATGTGCTGGCTGATGGTGCTCAGCCACCCTGTGTTCTGGGAGTGCCTTTGCAGGTAAGGAGCCTCAGACCCTTGTGACCTTTGCTTAGAGGTTTTTTTGTTCAGGCAATATTTACTGAGAGGCATAAAATAATCTAAACTGATATTGAATGTTTTGACTGTATATTTAATGGTTTTTCTTTTCCCCCCAAGTAATTGCATGCTTCTCAGTGCTACTTACTAATGTGTTTTCCTCTTTCATTCCCTATTAGCTGTTTCCAGTACAAATGTTTCTAATTAAATCCTCCCATATTTCCAGTGAAAATGTTTGTGATGCCAAGTAGTCACAAGTGAGCCATAGAACTTTAATCTGTAAACTGTAGAAGAACCCCAACCTAACAAAACTCCATAACCAAAACACAAGAAAACCCACTTTTTCTGCCTTGTGAATCACAGCTTCCTGAATGATAATGAATAATAATGAAACTGAGGATTTTTATCCAGGTGAGAGATCAGCCAAACCTTAGTTGTCTGCATTTTGGGTGATTTGTTTGATTTTATTACATGATAGTAGAAAGTGAGGGCTGTAGTTCAGGTATTGCAGATTCTTGCAGAGCCACTGTGGTGTTTAAATGTGTCTCCACAGAACATGACCAAAGGTTTTCTTATGTGTAACACAGTCTTAGCTTAAACTCCCTTTTCCAAGCCACTGAATGTCCCATTGAACACACTGAAGTCTTAATACTGTCTGGCATAGCTCTTGACCATTAGTTTCTGCAGGAAAGTTGGTATAAATTCCTATAAGTGGGTAGGATGAGAGCAAAATAAATGATGTCCGAAATTAATTATTTCCCTTTTCTTATGTCCCTCTTCCTCTCTGACCTTTTGCTCCCTACATCAAGGCCAAGGGACTTTCCAAGAATTTATTTCACAAACAACAGCTATAAAGCCTTTAATATTTATAGCATAATCAGTTTGTTTTGATGTCTGAGATAGTTTTGGTCAGAGCCTTCCAGCAAAAATCATGCTGCCCACAAGGCAGCATTTCCAAGTTCTTGATTCATGTAAGAATTCCGCTCTGCTTAGTAAACTGTTGGCTTAGACTCTGCTTTGAAGCTACTTAGACCACCCCAAGCAGTCCTTGGTCCTTTAGGTCCAAACACATCAGCTTCTTCTCACTGGATAGGAAGAAAGGTCTGTTTTTTCTCCTCTTTCAGAGTTTTGTAATGCTGGATTCATAGGTTTCATTGGAGAGATGGGTGTGGACTTCCCTGCCTGCCCTCTCCTGCTGTCTGTGCAGTGGCTACGTGGGGTGGATGGACAAGAAGATAAAGGGGAACCCAGCAGCTAAAGCAGCAGCCCCTCTCTTCCCTCCCTCATGCTCAGGAGAGGAGCGATGGGCCTCAGAGAAAAAGGCTAATGGGACAAGATACATGATTTGCAAAGATTGTTTTCCTGTGGAAGTGTGGGAACATTGTGAAAGGATGATGTGTCACAAGTGTTAATGCAGAGGTAATATAGGGGAATCACTATTTAAAAACCAAGAAGTTTTGGCATCACAGGAGCACCTGGTATGGCACAGGCATGTTTCACCTAGTGCTGCACAGAGAGGCCTTTATTAAAGCAAAGTGGACAAGTGAGCTGGGGCTGTCTGGGAGAGGCAGCAAGGCAGACACCCCAAGGTGCTCATGCGTGGGTGAAGCTGGCCACAAGAAATGCATGTGACCTGCTACTGACCGTGGCTGGCTGTTCTGCTTGGAATGGATGTGGTCTGTGTGGGAAATAAGGCTTTTAGAGGGATGTTGAAGAGGCTCAGGTTTCGTCATCATGACTCATTTTCCCAGTGGTTGACCAAAGGGGGGGAGGTGTGATGGGAAGCTGTGATGAGAAGTACTCCTGTTACCTTTCTTGCTATCAAGAAATGTCAGGGAGTGAAAACAAACATCACCAGAAATTTGAAGTTCAGAAAACCTGAACCACCCATGGTAACCAAAGCGCATGACTCCTCCCACAGGTCACTCCTGCAAACGTGGATTTTTAAATCTAGTTTGCAATGAAGTATTTGGTGTGTTTTCAAAATGCAGAAGATTTCGGACACCCTCTGGTCTCACACAGTATTTGCTGCTCATGTAGCTGGCTGTGAAAAGAGACATATTGGCTAGTGAGGCTGACTCTGGCAGTGTTGTCTCAGGGCAGGAGCTGTAAGGTGAGAATCACATCACCCTGACTGGTTTGATACAAGCTTTTTGGGTTAGATGTGCGTAACATGCCTACATTTTGAAATGAAGTGGAAGTCAGTTGTAAAATCACAAAAAAAACATACAAAAGCCATTAGTGGGAGAAGCTGCCAAAACAGAGTTCCCTGGTTGCTTCCCAGTATTCTTGCCTAGTTTGCAGCCCTAAGACAAAATTCCAGGTGCTGCCCTAGTGGAAGGTAGCACTCTAGGTGACCCCAAAGGCTCACTTCTGTTGTTCAAAGCAGGCCAAGCAACATTTTTGTTGTTTCTCTAGGTATTGAGTGATTTCCAGTGGTGACCAGTCTATTCAGTTTCTTGCCACCTTTTCCCTGTGCTCAAGGTGCCCTTGCTGAGCACTTCAGGCAGTTTTGACATTGTCACACTTGTGTGCCTGCAGAAGGCAGTGTTGTGTTCAGCATGCTTGTGCTGCTTTTGTACTTGAGGATAAATAGGAAACTCTCCTGCTAAGTAAACAGGGCTTGTCTGGCAAGAGGTTCTGTCCAATGCAGCACTAGGTCTCATTGTTCCTTCTACTTTTTGTGTCAAATCTGATTGGTTGATTAGAACTGTTTCTGATTTATGATTGAAGGGATGAAATGAAAATAGGATCTTGTTGATAAAGAGGATTCAAGTGAACATTTGAACAAATTAATAAAGGCCAAAGAAACTAGATAAGTAAAACCAGGCAGTAATTCTTTGTATGAGCAGTGTTAAACAAAAAATACACAAAATAAATGTGTACATGTTTTGCATTTATGTGGGGTTTCATATCTCAGCCGAGAGAGAGAGAGAGAGATGTCTGGAAACTTTTAATATTATTCTCCTTCAAGTTTCTAGACAATGAGCTGCAGGTAGCTGTGGGATGCTTATGATCAAGCTGCTGCTGTATTATTGTGTTGTATTTTGGGACAGCAGACTGCTTGTAATACCTGGCTTTTCTGTTCCTTTTCAGCCCTCCCACTCTAAAACCAATGCACATCACCTCAGGTGGCTTTCAAAATTATAAGCTCATCACTAGATCCTCTTTTCACTGTCTTATTCAGTTCAACTTTTGAGAACAATATGAAATGTATTTTTAAAGGCTGAAGATGCTGCAATGCATAAGCACAGGTAGGTGTAATTATTGCTAGGTTTGAGAACTGGAGCCATTGTAAGGTAACAGATACACTGCTGTATTTAAGATGAAAAGTTGTTCTTCAAGTAGAAATTGTGTTATGTACTTGGACTATTAAATACAGGTTTGATTCAGAAATGCACAAAGCACCATTTGTGCCACTCAAAGTTCACATGGAAAAGCTGAATCATCCAAGCCATCTGAATGATGCACACTATTTGGTAGTTGTTTTCTTCAGCAGGCAGCTGGTGATCTCTCTTCCTGTATTCAGGGCTTGGGTGGGGGAGGAAAAGGAAGGCAGAAAGGAGTCTCCGGGGGTGAGGGGAGAGCTCTATTGCTTCACATGTGCAAACTTTAAGGTTTTCCTGAGATCTCTCTAAATTTGTGGTAAGTTAAAACTATATTCAGAGGATTGAAGAGGCAATATATATTGCAACTAGGTTATAACGTATTTTTATTTTAAAGTAATAATGCTTTATGAACATTTTAGGCATGATCTATTTATTATAAGTTGTACTTCAAGCAGTTCTTCATGGGGGGAAGACATGGGATAGGTGCTAGGGCTGGGGATCCTTCAGACTTGGTAGCTTCTGTCTCTCTTGCTCCCCTCTTGAAATGAGGAGGTGAACTGTGAGATTTGTTGCCTCAGTCACCAGCCAAAAAATGGTAACTCAATTTCTCTTGTGCTGCGCACGTTGTAAACTTAACACCCAATTTACGTTTGCCTACTGAAGCTCAGTGGTAGTGAAGAGCTGTTTAGTGCTGGAAAAACTCCCAGCTAAGGAGTGGGACAGACATGTGACAGGGTTGGGGGGAACAGTAGTTTTGCAGACAAGCCCACGTGTACTCCCTGCAGCTACATCCTTAGTTTTCCACATTTAGGATGTATCTATTTTTCTGTGGATATTTTGTTTATATTGACATTGGTAAAGAAGTTTTTTTCTTTTTAAAAAAATTACCTATCTCTTTATTACAGTCTGTCTTACCTATTTAGATTGTAATATTATTTTTTGCAAGTCATATCTTGTAGTTTTAACTTCCTGAGTGTGCTGGTTTGGGGATTTAATTGTCCTCTATTGTACTTATTAGTACAGTTGAAAGGAGAGCAGCAGAATGGAAAAAGCAATGCAGAGAGGCTTTGCTCAGATCTTGTTTGTCTGACTTTTCTTTGGGTTTTTCTTTTTCCCCAAAGCTGAAGAGGGGCACAACCAGCAGGCATTCAAATCTTTAGAGTCTAAACCAAACTGTGTGGCTCTGTCGCTGTGAGTAATGAACTGCCTGGGAATTGATGGCAAATTACTTGTGTTTCTAACCAACACAAAATGGGAAAAAAGGGCTGGGGCTCTGGTTCTCAGCAGATTCTTCAAGAGAGCCTCTCATTAACTGTGCTGGGGGGCACCTCCATTCCTTTTGGTGACTGTCATTTTAGGGCTGGCAGTGCCTGCAATAACCTGAAGTACTTACCACAGCAGGTAGTTTCAGCGAGGGGGTAACAGCCCCCCTTGCTTAGAAAACATTGGCCTTTGAGGAAATATTAAATGGAACTATGTTGCATAGTCTTAAAAAAAGATGACTGCATTGGTGTCGTAAGAACAAACATTAAAGATTTGTGTAAGAAATTTATGGGGCAAGAGACAATAATCTTAAGTTACAGCACAGAGCTCGAATTTGGTTGAAAAACCTGATGTCAAGGAGAGTTAAGCACTGGTTTAAGATGCTGAAGGGAGCTGTGGAACCTCCATTATTGGATGTCTTTAAGAACGGGTTAGGCAGCCTCTGTTGAAAATAGCCCAAGTATAATTGATCCTGCTGGGAGGGACAGACTTAATGATCTCTTGATGTCTCTACAACCTTATGAATTTGCAGAGATGTGAGTAGGCTGTATGTAATTGCATCCTAGTAGAGTTCATCAAGCGCTCTCAGGCTCTTCTGGATAAAAGCCACTATGTACACTTCACCATAACCCCAGTGACATTTGGAGTTTTAAAGGACCCTGAAGCAATCAAATGAATGCATGAGAAGATTCAGTTCAGGGGCACTCCACAGGAAAGAGGGACAGGGAACAGTAACATTCAGAATCAGTCATTTTGCAGTTTTGTACTTATCTAGAGTAAAATCATCATCTAAAATTACCATCGTCATTCCTTTAGTTGAGGCACTCACAGAACATTGGCAAAACCCTGCTATTTTTTTTTGAAGAACTATGGAGTTTTTCCTTTTAATAAAAGGAAAGTATTAGGAATGGTGCTACACTTCTGAATTTTCAAGGGAAAGCATATTGATAGCTCTAAAGTATAGTTTGGCCTTTGAAAATCAAGACAATAGACCAACAAAATCTGCTCTTTTATACTGCTTCCTCATAGAGCTGAAAGACACATCCCCACATCCCTGCCATTTCTAATGTAACTTTTAATTTTTAAAAAGGAAAATAACTTGTGTATAGGTAGGGTAACTCAGTGTTTATGTGGAAGTAGCTTATATCTGTGTATAAGTTTCTTGTTAAACAAGCTGTGAAGCAAAAGAGTACCCAGCTTCATCTTCTTTCGACCAATGGGTGGCCCAGGGGTATGAACTTTATGAGGAGACACACAGGTGGCATGATACCAAGAAATTAATTTCTCATGCAGTGCAAATCGTCAGCGGCCTGAGTCTCCAGAAAGCAGCACCAGATGTCCTGAATATTTTGACATTCAAGTCTGTAGAAAGCTCCAAAGAGGAGGAAGTGAAAGAATGGTGGCAAGTCTCTTGCAAGCAATTTTAGGGATGTGGGACTTCATTTGCACATGAGTGTGACAGCTCTCTTCAGCAAAAAACATGGTGGGAAGTGGGATAGACTTTGTCTTTACTACCACTCACAGGACTGAGCCATCTGCTTTTCCGTGTCGTCAAGGAACAGTGTCTGCTCTGCTGCCTGTGTCTCTTCTGCGGACTATTTACTCTTTCCATAAGTAACACATCTGCTTCTTCAGACCTGTCAGTATTGCCCTCACTACAATTCACTGTGCACGTAAAGCCAGTAGTTGTTTTAGGAAGCAATAGCTGAGTCTCTGCTTCAGATTTCAAGATACTTTTTTGGGCAAGTTTTCAGATAATCCATTTATATACAGTTAAAGTGCTTTGAAGATATAAAGTTACTGATAAATACTGATTAGTCATGCAAATAAATGGAGTTATTTTAATTAGGGCAATTGCAACATGACCCGTACTGTGGAAAAGAGCCTATGTAAACATATTTAGGTAATTTATTAGTGGGAGCAACCTGTGATTAAGGGTGTTGTGTTTTAATTTTGGAGGGGGGATAATATACGTAGAAAAGTAACAATGCAAGAGAATAACAGCCTGATAAGCTAAAAAATGAATAATCTCTGTTTTTCAAAGTGTGCATAACATTATAAATGAGATATTTGTATCTCTTCTTGTTTGCTTGAGCCATAGTACAACTCCAAGTAAGCTGGGGATGCTCAAATATGTACTGCCTGGAATGTGGCAGCCTTGCCAGCTGGTCAGTCTGAGATTACCTACATATCCTGTAGTGGTATAGTAGCTTTGTTCTAGGATTTGCCATCACTTTTCTGCCAGGAGCCTGTCTTCTTGCAGCAATTTTTTTTTTGGTGTGTGTGTGATCTGCCAGCATCCTGACTGGGAGTGACAGCAAGTGACTGGGGCGTTTGCCACGAGGCCTTCTGGTGTTATGTAGGAGGTGTGTGAAGTGTTGCTGGGTCATTCTATATCTACTTCAGAGTCACTTCTGTATGCGTGTGAAGGTATGTGGAAGGTGAATAGAAATGGGGGCCAGGATCAAGGTACTGTTATGCTATACTTGCTCAGGAGGGCTTATGAGAGTCAGAGCCAGACCTTTCATGTTCTTGGATATGGTTGTACACTATCCTGTTCTTTCCTTGCAATAAGGACAGGGTACCTCTGTGATGAGGAATGGAGCAGAATATCAGACTATTGTTATTGATATGTGTGTGTTCATCACCTTTGACAATATATCTTGGCAATGTAAGTGATGAATATTTGATGAACTATGGGAATACATCCATGAAACGATTCCTTGTCTCTTTGTTTTTAGTGCCAGGGCTTGTTTATAGTGGAGTGTGCCAAAGTTAACCTCCAATTAAAATTCAGGAGAGGCAACAGTTTCCCCCATGGTAAACACCACGTAGTGGCTCAATTTACTCTCTGTCAGTTAGTCACAACACCCACAGTCTCTTTAATTTATGACTAAAATGCAAAGGTGTAATGTAAGTGGATTTTCCAGTCTGGTTTCCTAGTTTCAGTGGAATTTGCCTGAGCTTTATATAAGTATAAAAGTATTTACATGTGTGTATGCCTGTGGGTGTAAGTATATACCCATGCACTGAATTCTGTTTAAACTACTCAACCATAATATTTATTGGAGATGCAATGGCATGACTTGTCAGCTCAGTCTTTCAGATTCACTCTTGTACCTTTGCTAAAAAGCTTCCAAAGAGCTTAGACTTACAAACTGTAGTCAAGGAGCACGAGTCTGCTGTTGCCATATTTGCCTGTCCACACAGCCCCCTTACCTAGAAAGAGGATAAAACCAGGCTCAAGTGAAAGCTTTAGTGAAACACCTTATGTGTAGCTTCTCACTTTATGCCTATATGAAAGGTATATTTCTCTTTTTTAGTTTTTTTTTTCTTTAAACTGAGAATATGCAAGAATAAATTTTCACAATCATTGAGGTTGCAATGCCTACTCAGTAGGTATTTAAAGTACCTACAAAAGCTCAGTGCAAAACCTATTTTTAATCATTACTATTCTCCTTCTAGCGTAATGGTTACACTCCAAGTGCAGCTGTGTCTATCTCTGCCTTTTTAAAAAGAAGTCAAATTTCATTTAGAGTTGTGCTTTGAAAAAAACCCAAACAACTGCTGTGACTTCATGACCTTTCTAAAATGTGTTCTCTGCCTTTTAAATAGGGACTTTCTCTTGAAAGAATTTACAACAGATTTTCCTCTCAATCCTTCACACTGTGATCTTGGCTTCATTCCAGAGTGTAGAAACTAGATTTGTAATTGCCTTATTTACAAGGTAGGGTTTCCCCTTCTCCTTGTTTGCTTAACTTGCCAGATTGTAGACTATTAGGCGCCACTTAACCTTCTTAAAAAAAAAGTTTTATTTCTATTCCTTTTCTGATAAATATCTATTTATTCTCCTGAAATACCATCATCAGAATAAACAGGAAAAGTGGATTATTCTGAATTTAATTTGTAATATAAGAGACTGGTTTAACAGAATGGAAGAAACTAGATAAAGTTGTCCTCAATTTGATTAGAATATAATTTGACTTGAAATTCCTGTTGTATTTTTCCCCCGAAAATTACAGATTTAGATAAAACTTGGGTAAAACAGTGGTCTGAATTTCCATTCCAGGCTTTAAACAAGACTCAAGCATGGTAAATGTTTTGGGGAACAAAACCATTATTCCCAATGACTTATGGCTTGAGATCATGGGTTAATTATTTATTTTTACTGTCAGTCTCTGCCTCTTGGATACCTGACTGGCTCTAGAATACACAGAGCCAGCACAGTGACACTTGTTGGGATCACTTGTGCTTTCAGGACATGCTCCAGTTTTTCTCTCACAAACATGCCATCGTGTGCCCTTCAGCTTCCTCGCTGTCCAAAACAGGTCCTTGTCAGTACTTTACTCTTCCCAGTGGTCCTATCAGCAGGTCCCAGACCCAGCATTCTCTTTAGGAAGAGAAAGTTAATGGGTGAGAGGGAATGTAGTCCAGAGTGTGTTTTGGGACCAACAGGCTGTAAGAGAGATCCTGAGGGATCTGGTTATCCTCCCGTTGCCTGTCATCTCCACTGGAGTCCTCCCACTTGTAGGAAAGGGTGGCAGCAGCTCCAGGTCCTGCTCACAAGGCTGGAGGAGGAAGAAGAATGATGCCTGCTCCTTGCCAGTCTAAAGCTGTACCATGGCTGGAGGAGCTGGGGTGTCTGTCTGATTATCCTGCTGTGCCACGAGCACTGGTGTTGCTGAAGATCCCTGGGGATGACTGTAGTTCACAGCAAAGGGCAGGATATCCCACACCAGAGGAAGTTTGACATCTGCAGAGCCCATCCACACAGCACGGTTGTCATGTGAGGTGAAAGCAGGCACAGTGTGTTGCCACCACTGAACCTCACTCCTCTGAGACTGGCACCAAGTAAAGTCATTGGTGCCCTGGGGAATTTGTATCTGTGGCACTGGTCAGAAGGTCTGTCTGGGACAAGTCTTTCCCTTGGATGAAATGCTCTTTGGTGTGTGCCTGCTAGAGGCTCCTCACCCTGTCCCCTTCACAGAGCATATGGGAATGTGAGAGGTACAGCTGGAGAGGTCTGGTGCTTTTCTGCAAACTGCAGCATCTTTTCTTGGAAACTCGCACGGACCCCACATCAGTCTCTGCTGGTTTTGGCCAAGATGGTTTTGCACAGTTTGGGAACAAGTTTGGGAACTTCGAGAGCATGCAGACAGTGACTACTGAAGTGTGTTTTATTTATACAGCATATTCTCATTCCATATTCTCTAGATTTATATCAAACAGATCCATGCAAAAGGCCAGCCCTCATCTGGAATTTCTGGACAATGTTTTGTTGCTGTGTTATTTGGCCTTTTTTTCAAATATCATTGTGTGAGCAGCTGGCACTTGCAGTCTGACTGGTGGTGCCACCAGGCTTTTATCTGTGTGACTCTGCTGTAGGAGAGCACCACAGGAATTACTCAGCTGTTTGGGCTGCTGAGGGCTTGTCATGGTGACTAACCCTGGTTGGATTTTCTAGTCTGCTCAGCCCTCTCTTCCTTCTTATCTCAAATAGATTGTGAAAATACTCTAAATGGTACAAATTAACTTGTTTGTAACAGTTCAACAAGCAGATTATGTATCACAGCCTGGTGTACAAGTCCATTGAAAAATGTTTCCTTACATGGTTTCCTATTTGGATTTTTTTGTGGCATTTGACTGCCTGGCTGAGCTGTGTGGGTCTCTGCTCCCTGACAAACTTTTGCAGTGGGAGAAAGATGTTTTATTGTTCTCTGTGGATGAATGGTAGTATTCACACAAAACACAGACTGTTTAGTCATGCACATAAATAAAAATCCCTTCAAGATAATGATGACAAAAAGGCAACATACATATGTCAAATAGATCATATTCTGTAAATATAGACAATAATGAGGTTTGTAGAATGTACTTAACTTAGGTCTTGGTCCTGCAGGCATTTATCAGCGTGTGAATACATTTATGTAGCACTGTTGACTTTTAGGACTGCTTGGGTTTGTAAGATTAGTCCAAAGGCTATGGAACACACATAGTTATTTTGTTAAACCTAGTTTAAAGTGTTACCATCTTCAGGCTGTGGTCATATGTACTTTGTATTTCCTCACTGGGGGAAGGCCACCCCAGAGGTGACTGCAGCTAACTGGGAACTGGCAAGTTGTGAGTGCAGGTCCCAGGGCTGCTGCAGCCAGCCTGCTTTCCTTCTTGTATCTAGGCCTTAGGAAAAGGAATGTTGTGGGGGAGAAAGTAATGTTTAACTTTCATACTGTAAAGTCTTATGAGAGTGAATACTTTCAGAAGCGTGGGGCAATCAAGAAGTAGCCATGGCTCTCTTTGTGTTTCCTATTTGGGGCCAACAGGGTGTCTGACATTTTGCACTGTGTGTAGCTTACTGCAAGATTCAGGTGTGAAAATTCTGATCAATGCCTTCAAGTTTGATATCTGGAGGAGACTTAGAGTGGCTTGTTTTGCCTCATCCACAAGCTAAAACAACCAAATAACAAAAAGGACTTTGGAGCTAAATCACTGTTTAAAACCGCTGAAAACAATATTGAATTTATTAGGTACTGTCTCTCAGCAGACATTGAGCTGATGCTCATTCCCACACCATCACTGTTGTTGAATTGACTGAAATGTGAAAGTCCAGATATCTCCTTAGGGGATAGTCTCATGCTTTGTCATGTGCATTTGTGTTATCAGAATTCAGGTTTGATTGATTTCATGCCAGTGAAAAATAATGTATAGCTGAGTGGTAATGGAAACCTGGATACAATAAATAACCAGAGAAGAACTTGAAGGGAAAGAATGAGCACAGGAAGCCTAATCTTCAGCTTTTCTATATATAGAAAACACCTCAAGGGTAAGCACATACTGTGTTGTATAAATAGATTTAAAATGTTTTGTAGGCACATATTTTCAATGTGTTGTCATGATCAGAAACACATGTAGACTCTGAAAAGTTATGTGAATCATGCAGAACTCTTGCTCATGCACGTAAGTAAAAGCTATGCACAGAGTACGTGTGTGTAAACATTTAGCTGGAGGAACAGCCACATAAGAACTACTTCAGAACCATCCCCAAGTCAGGAAGCCACAAATTATAGGTCTGAAATTTACCACACTGGCATGTCTACATAAATAAAACCAACTGGAAAGATAGGAGAGAGGAAAAACACATTTACAAATAGTATTAGATTAGAGAAGAGCAAAAATGCTAAACCCTTTTCTTGGCTCTAATCAGAAGGCAGGAAGATTATTACAGGCAGGAGCTTGCAGACTTTAGCTAAACTTCCTGGTGCTGAGTATGAGTCTTGATTTTTATTTACGTGTACGCATACAATCAGGGCTTTACACATAATCATTATTTTGATAGAGGCCAAGAGGGGGCATGGTTGGATTTGTTTTTTCCCTTTCCAGGTACTTCGTCATCATCTTACTCCCTCTTTATCTCTGCCAAGTATTTGGGATGGGATGATGTCATCTTCTTTATCTACCTAGTATCTACCATGATAAGCCCTTGATCCTGACCAAAGGTGTTGGCTGTTTCATGAATGTTGAATTGAGATGCAGCCATAGGAAACCTGAATTTCTATTGCAGACAGCAACACTTCACCTGGAGTAAATACAACTGATGCTTGTAAAACCACTGAGACAACTGCTAGTTGTCACAAAGCCTTATATAGTCCTTGTTACGTCAGTCCTCTTCCAGTCCTCCCACCCTTAGCCTGTGCCAGAGCAAACTCCCAGAGCTTCTCTCCCCACTCGGTCATCACACTTGCAGCTCGGACTCTGCTGCAGCTGGGCTGATGGAGGCTTTGGCAAAGTAGCTGCCCTGAATGATCGGTCGCTTCTCAGCCCCAGATGTTCCTGGACCTGAAGGAAGCACGCAGGTAAAATGCAATTCTTGGAACTGAGGAGTAAGAAAAGAGGGTGTCAGTAGACCTGAAGAAAGAAAGTAACCGTTTGTGTTTGTTTGGAGTTGTCTTTTCTTTCTGTGTCTCTGAAGAGACTTGCTGAGCACAAGTGTAATTGACTCTGATGTGGAGCATCCCCATGTGGTAGAGAAAGTCTGGTGCTCACTTCATCTCCTGCTCAGGTCTGGGAGGTTTGTAGCACAACTGAGAGGTGAGAAGGTAGCAAGAATCACTGCTCTTCCTACTGAAGTCTTCTTGGAGCTGTGCCCATGTCTTCTGCTTCATCAACTTGGAAGATGTAAGGGAAGAAGAAAAGAGAAAGCATTATGTAAGTTGAGAACTTCCTTACTATCTAGCAATGCCTGAAATTTTTCAATGGTGGGGTAAAAGGAAGAGTTTTCTTGAGATTGAATGTCATGAAACTAGAATTGAACATGCAGGTTCAGCTCCATCATCTGGCTTCTCTGGAAAGAAAAAAAAAAAAAGAGGAGGTTGCTCTGTAAGAGCCTGGAGACTTTCTTTAGGTGAAGGATGGGTAGGTTTAAAAAGTTTAGTTCTTTCCTTGGACTCTGCTGTCTGACACCATAAGCAGATATTGCACATAACCCTAAGGAAAATGACTGTCAAGAATGCATTGGCACTAATGCTGTTATGTGAGAACTGGAGCACTGGGAGCCCCTGGACCAGAGATGTTTCTGTGGGAGGATACCTCCTGTTCCTGCTCCAAGAGCTGACTTTTGTGTCATTGTAGCTATGGCATTGCCGTCAGCTTCATTATCTTAAAATCATGCAAGTTTGGTCAGCAATTTTCAGTCTTTGCATATTTTTATTTCCTGTGTTGAAAGGCTAATTGCTGCCGTTAATGAGGTAGATCTCATTTGGCATTTAGTAACAAGTACTTGTTTTGGGTGCTGTCTGGGGACTGCAATCCCCACATCTGGGGGGCAAAGTTCCCTAGTGTTTTGTGGATTTACATCTGCCCTTCACAACACTTCCACCTGCAGGAGAGAGCAGCCATTGCTTTCCTTGGATGATTTGAGGAACTGAGACAGAGGTCAACCAAGTTTGCTCAGCACTGCAAAGCAAATGGGGGAATGGAAAGGCCTTGAATTGTAAACCAGTGCTCTTCTGCAGCTGGACTGTCTTCCCTGCTGTCCATCTCCTAACTACTCAGTTGCTGTGGATAATTCAGTAGTGCATGGCAGTGGTCACGACCAGTTCTTCAGTCTTTGACATGACCTGTGCTTGATGGGGTTTCTGTGCCTGCAGAGGTTTCAGATGAGCTGTATTTAGCCAAGAACATTAAAAAATTAAGTTTGAAAATTAGCTCTAAGAAAAACATAGAGTTGGATATTTCTCTGTCCAGGATGAGTTTAAATTTTCTTTCAAGATTTTTAGTGCCCCCTCTGATCTGTTTGGAATGATTCCACTTTTTTTTTTTTTTGTTGTTTTTTTTGTTTTTTTTGTTGTTGTTGTAGTTATAACAGAAATGGTCAGTGTCTAAATCTTATTTGTTGCATTCTTGTGGATTAGAATGCACAGTTTTCCTTACTGGAGAAGGGGAAAGGAAATGGTTTGAGCTGTGGTATGGAAAAGTTGTGTAAAGAGAGGCTTAGGGTTTGTGTTTTGTGGTGTTTCCACTGCCCGCTCCATTGTGTGTGTACAGAGCACGGTGTCTTTGGGGACAAGATGCCCATACTGCTGTCACCTTCTGCAGCAGAAGGCTGAGCAGACAGCTGCAGGAGGGGGAGCTTCTGATGGGTATAATCATTGAAATGAACCTGTTATCTCTTACAGATTTTGGAAGAGTCAGATTTATATGAGGCATTTCTTCTAAAATATCTTCATACTTAGTTCCTAAAAGCTTTTTAACTATGTGTAAAGGCCCCTTGAGTTTCTCCAAAATCAGAGGAATATGTGATAAGGCAGGACGGGAAACGACACTTAAATATTTAGTCTGACTACCATTTGTGGGATTAAAAATTGGTTATAACTGGTGCTTTCTTAAATACCTTGTATATCTGTAATCTCTAACATTTTACGCAAATGAATGCAGTTCCACATAACCAACTTCTGCAGTGCTTTGGTTAGATGGAGTTCCTGGAGTCAAGCACAGGAACTACATATCTTTTTAGACTCTTCTTATCTCCTCTCAGAGGGTAATAAGTCCCAAGGAGCATCCCACTGAATCCTGAGTCCTGCAGGCAAGCCTAGATCCCTGCTTAGCTCTGCTGGAGCAGGGCACTCCACCAGCTGTCACATTCCATTCTTTAAACCAGCACTTTGTCCAACCTTAACACAGTGGCTGGACCAGGAAAAGTGCTGCTGATAGAAATCTGCCCTGATCCAACAAGCAGTTAATGGTTAAACTTATGACCCTAAGAAGGCTGGGTCATACTGGTTCCGATTTTTAATGCAGGGTTAGTCTGTATAGAAACCTACAGCTGAGTGTTTCTGGCAGACAGCCTAAGGGGTGTGAAATAAAGGCTCTTGTAAATTCACTGCTGTACAAATATATGCCTAATGTGTACATGCAATCCAGTATTTATTAAACAAGTAGGTTTTCCTAGCAGGAGAGATGAGCAGATGTTCTGCATATGGCTGGGGCATGGTGCTGCTTCCCAGCAGAGCCTGACCCCTGTCCTCTCCTGCCAGGTGTCACCAGCCCCAGAGCATGGGGCAGCAGTGTCCTGCTGCCTCCTGCAGCCTCCCCTGCCTTGGCTTTGGGGCTAAATAGTTGCTGTTGCTTTTATTACTACTGTTAATCTTTCAGCTCAGGATTTCTGAGAAAACCAACATCAGTGCTTAATATACTGGGATTTTTCTTTTGAGGATGGACAAAATCTTTTCAGTTATAAAGATTGTTTAGTAGGAAGTGCTTATCAAAAAAAACCCAAAAACATCCTGGATAAAATTTTTATTCCATATGTCACAGGTTAAGGGGAATACCAAAGAAAGCATTATATATCATCTTTATTAAGTTAAACATATGTAGGGACCACAGTGACTTCAAATTCCGCGTCCATCTGATAGTTAGGCAATCAAGCAAAGTAACTTTAAAAAGTGGACCTAAATGATGTGAGAATGTGTGTCGAGAGAAAAATAAGAGCTGCTGGAAATGGCATCAAGGGTGTTTAATTATGCCATTAGTGGAAACTAAGAGTAAATGTGTATCAGTGTCAGGGAAGATTTAAAAAATGCCAATAATAACATGACAAAAATGGTATGTGTAAACAGAAAATTACAGCAGTCTGTTAGAAATAAGGAATTTTTTTCAAAAATTGGGAGTCATATCCAATAGAATAAAATGGAAAAGACCATAATTTCTGATAAATATTTAGTCTTTTTGGTTTGATTGCTAAAGTCATAAAAAACGGACTGGGGAGGGAGTCACAGCAAAATCCTACCAGATCATTAGAAACAGAAACCAGAGAAATATTCTGATACTGTTTGAGTTGTAAAAGAAGTAGGAAAAGACAACAAGACTGTAAGAAACCGTATTGTGTAGGCTTGTACTAACTCTTTCTAGAGGACAGCTTTTTTTTATTATTATTATTATTTGTGGAGGAAGTCTAAGGAATTATCCCAAAGTGAACTGCTACAAGAATGAATTTTAAAACAAGTAAGTAAAAAGTCTTGTAGATCATGAGCACTCATCAATGTTCATGGAGAATTGCAAAGTGACTGGGAAAAGGAAATGCTACAGTAGACACTGTGGCATGTAATTTATTAGCTGAATTAGTACTAGAGGAATAAGAGAGGCAAATTAATATTGGATTCATATGTATCAAGGGAGACATACTGATTTTGGTTTTTTGGGGGGTAAGGATGACACTCTTCAGAAATCCAGCATTCTTTGGCTTTATGAGCCAACTGGAAGGTGCATCCAGTTGATAGGGGATGTTTTGACACAGGTGTGTTAATTCAGATAAGGAGTGCGCTTCTGAAGCACATCTCCATATTATCCCCACTTACCTTGCTGTAGTTCACATGGCAGACAGATCTTGCATTACACAAAATGAGTATCCTTCGAATAAAATTAACCAGATGTGCTCCAGGAGTGCAGTGCTAATCAGTCCACGAGACTGGACTACTGATTCTCATTTATAACTCTTGTGTGCATGCCAGATCCTTGGCACTGCCCATTTTGCTCTATAGATTCATAGTTGTAGCCTACAGCACTGCTTGCCCATGTGGGTATCATGCAGTAGACTTGGATTTCCAGACACCTTTTGGCAGGGCTGTTGCCAAAAGCTTGTGACAGCTAAGGCAGCTACAGGTCTGTTGTGGGCTAAAAGCTGATTAAATGATGGGAAGCAAAGGCTGGACACAAGGTACGGAAAAAGGGGACTAGGGTTTCAGTGCACTGGGGTTCCTCAGCTTGAAAAAGAGGGTTGAGGGGTAATGGGAGAGGTCTGTCAGCTATGACCAGCACAGAGGTGGTTACCAGGTGGCCGTGAATATCCATTTTTTTTCCACAGGAAAACTGGCATGCACCATTTATTAAAACAACACAAACAGAAAGCCACAACTAATACCTCAAAAAAGAAACTCAACCAAAAATCCCAACAAAGCTGGCAGTAAATTTAAAGAAAAAAGAAGTACTTTTTCTCACACTGCAGAATTAAATTGTGGGAGTTAGTGTAGATTTCATTTTGCTGAATGTATAAATGGGTTCAAAAAGCAAAAGAAAAATTTATGGAAGGACAAGTTGTTGAGAAATACGTCATACAATGAAGATCTGCAAACCTTCCTCAGGATGTGCCCAGACCATGGAATGGCAGAATTCCTCATGGAGACATCTCTTGACATTGTATCTGTTCTTGTCTCTTTTCCACTTTACGTTTATTCTGACACAGTTTGAGCACTGAATAAAAATGCCACTTTTATTTCCTCTCAAAGTTTGCCATGTAATTAAGTAAATAAGAAAAAATAATCCATGAGATCAAATTTCTTCAGCTTGTTATTGGAGATACAAATCCTTCCTCTCTGCATCCCCTTGGGACACCCAGATTATCCATACTTCTTTTTATGTAGCAGTCTTGGGTCAAGCTCTCTAGAAAGTGCTGAGGATGAAATAGGCACACATACCTTATTCTCTAACAATGTTGCATTGTCTTGCAATGGCAAAGGGAGCTGTCTTTAATTCTGGAGATGCTGCTGGTGCTGTGAAGGCTTGCACGAGGCCTCTCAGCCTTGTACACCACCTGTGGCCCCACTTGCAGAGTCCTGCTGTAGCTTCCAGCTTTGGGAAGTGGCTTGCACGTACTGTTTCTGCGTCAGCCTCAGGAACAATGCTGATGTGGATATTTGGGACAAAGCTCAGCGGTAGCAGGGAGGTGGCACAGGGCAGGTGGAGGGGTGCTGTGCCGAGGACTAAGAGAAGTGAGAACACCCAAAGGGCACTTTAGTAATTTCTGACTGTGAGAAGCACCAGGGAAGTTACAGATGTGGTTACAGATATTGTAGCAGGCTGTAGCACAGCAAGGGAACTTCTTTTCCATGGTGACACTGGAGAAAACACTTCTTAGAGCTTCTTAGAGAGATGAAATTGTAAAACCAGGTGGATGGGTGTCCTGGTAAGCAGAGACTGCCTGGGAAGCTGTGGAGAGCTCCTCAAGAGATGTGGTGCTCTCCTAAGTTTCAAAGGTCCTTTGAACTTTGCAGCACAGGACTGGGGCAGGCTCTTAGAAAAAACATGTGTAGCAAAGCAGAAGTCTGTACCACTGGTTTGTCTAATCACATCTTCTCTCTTGCCTTCTCACTTGCTATTTTTCACTCTTTCTGTAACCATTCACCTTTGTTCCCCTCCATCTTTTTTTTTTTTTAGCAGACAGGGAATTCCTCTATAACGGGAACTGTTGGAACTTTTAATACATGAGTGTGAATAGATTGTTGCAGTGCTGCTAAGCCCAAAGCCTCACATAACAAGTTTTTTGGGTTTCAGCAGCTGTTTATAGGGGTGGAACAAACATGTAGGAGTAGCAGTGGGGTTGGGGAGCTCTGAGCTCTTCTTGAAGTGTCAAAGGACACGTGGTAATGTCATGAGTCGTGTTGGCCACAGGGGTGGAGGACAGTGGAAGGGCTCTATATCTGCTTCATTTCCAATGGCTTGAACCTTGGTGCTTTCACAGAATAAAATCATTGAGGTTGGAGAAGACCTTTAAGATGATTTAATCTAACCTTTGACCAAACACCACCTTGTCAACTAGACCACAGCACTAAGTGCATGTCCAGTCATTTCTTGAACATCTCCAGGGGTAGTGACTTCACCAGCTCCCTGGGCAGCCCATTCCAATGCTTAACCACCCTTTCAGTGGACGAATTCTTTCTGATATCCAACCTGAACATCCCCAGTGCAGCTTGAGGCTTTTCCTCCTGTCCTGTTGCTGGTTCCTGGGGAGAAGAGACTAACCCTCACCTGGCTACACCCTCCTTTCAGGCCGTTGTAGAGGTCTCCCCTGAGCCGCCCTTTCTTGAGGCTAAACACCCCCACCTCCCTCAGCTGCTCCTCACAAGATTTGTGCTCCAGACCCTTCACCAGCTCTGTTGCCCTTTCCTGGACACGCTCCAGCCCCTCAATGTCCTTCCTGTAGTGAGGGGCCCAGAACTGGACACAGCACTCGGGGTGTGGCCTCATAAGAGCTGATTACAGGGGGACAATCACTGCCCCGGTCCTGCTGGCCACGCTATTGCTGATACAGGCCAGGATGTCATTGGCTTTCTTGGCCCCCTGGGCACAGCTGGCTCATGCTCAGCTGCTGTTGACCAGCACCCCCAGGTTGACCAGGTCCTTTTTCCCTGGGCCATTTTCCAGCCAATCTTTCCTAAGCCTGTAGCACAGCCTGAGATTATTGTGACCCAAGGGAAGGACTTGGCACTTCATCTTGTTGAACCTCACACCATTGGCCTCAGCCCATCAATCCAGCCTGTCCAGATCCTTCTGGAGAGCCTTCCTACTCTCTAGCAGATCAACACTCCTGCCTGAGTGTCACCCACGAACTGACTGAGGGTGCACTTGATCCTCTCATCCAGATTATCAATAAGGATATGAGACAGGACTGGCCCCAGCACTGAGCCAAGAGGAACACCACCCGTGACGGGCCTACAGCTGGATGTGACTCCGTTCACCATCGCTCTCTGGGCCCAGCCATCCAGCCAGTTCTTAACCCAGTGAGGAGAGCACCTGTCCAAGCCATGGGCTGGCAGCTCCTCCAGGAGAATGCTGTGGGAGACAGTGCCAAAGGCTTTACTGGAGTCCAGGTAGGCTATATCCAGAGCCTTTCTCTCATTCAGTAGTTGGGTCACCTGGTCATAAAAGGAGATCAGGTTGCTCAAGCAGGACCTACCTTTCCTAAACCTGTGCTGGCTGGGCCTGATCCCCTGGTTGTCTTGTACTTGCCATGTTTTTTCACTCAAGTACATCTGCCCCATGACCTGCCTTTACACCAAGGTCAGGCTGACAAGCTTGTAGTTCCCTGGATCCTCCTTCAAGCCCTTCTTGTAGATGAGCATCACATTTGCTGATATCCAGACATCTGGACCTCCCTGGTTAACCAGGACTGAGGGTAAATGTTGGAGGGTGGCTGGGCAAGTCCTTCCACCAGCCAGTACCCTCAGGTGAATCCCCTGCAGCCCTGTAGACTTATGTCTAAGTGGTGCAACAGGTCATTAACTACTTCCTCCTGGACTGCAGCCTTTTTTTCCTGCTCCCTGTCTCTGTCTACCAGCTCAGGGGCCTGGTTGCTCTGAGGATAACAGGCCTTTCTGTTAAAGGCTGAGGAAAAGAAGGCATTAAGTACCTCAGGCTTTTCATTATCCTTGGTGACAATGTTGCCCCCTGCGTACAATAAAGGATGGATATTTTCCATGACCCTCCTTTTGTTGTTAATGTTTTTCTAAAACCCCTTTTTATTATCTTTCACAGCTGTGGACAGATTGAGTTCTAGCTGAGCTTCCTCCTTTCTCTCTACATGACCTAACAACATCCTTGTATTCTTCCTGAGTTGCTTGCCCCTTCTTCCATAGGTCAATAACTCTTTTTTTCCCTGAGTTCCTCTGAGAGCTCCCTATTTAGCCAGGGTGCTTTCAGGGGTGCCAAACACTGATCAGTTCTGGTATAAAAGGAAAATAAATTGCTGCTTGTGGTGATGAGTTTGAAAATTAGAGTTGACAGTACCATAGATAATATTGTCTTTTTAATCAAGGATTGTTTGGAAGCCTTTCTGAGAGCTGGTTAAGCAATCACTCTTACTACAAAGGAGAACCAGGTGCTATACCCTCAGTTGTGCCTGCATGGGAGGCTTCAGCACCTTTGCAGAGAATTGCTGTCATTAGCAATGTAAAAGTGTTGGTAGATGTGTCACAAGGTCTTAGGCTTTTATGTTTTCTTTAGTCAGGGTGCGATCTAGTCCTAACATTTTCACATTCCTCATGTATACCATGGGCTTAACACTGAACTGTTTTCCTTGTGCTATTTGGAGATTTCCAGGCTTGAGTATTTACCAAGGTGAAATTCCCTGTTGAGGAACATGTGAACCTAGAAAAAAAAGAGACTTGGTACAAAAGAATCATCAAGTCCGCAGGTGTATTCCTTGAAGCCTTGTGCTTAGGTGTTAGCATAAGAACCTATTCAAAATAGAGGGGGAGATTTTAACCACTAGACCACAGTGACTCAAATGTTTACTAAGATGTATCACAAAATGCTTTTATTCCCTTCTCTCACCTTATTATGACTGACTGCTGAGGACAAAAAATGCAAATAACCTGGAGGAGTGGAGTAAGGGCAAAAATGATGGCTGGGCAGAAAGGATGACTGGAGAGCAGCCTTCACCCTCCTCACCTGATAAGTTTGTTGCTGGGCCTGGGACAAATGCTGTGGGGGAGGAAGAGAGAGAAAGAGGAAGCGGCAATTGCGAATGCTTTGCAACCTCAGCAGAAAATACTGATGAGAAGTGGCAAACACGCAGCTGAGGTCGTTTCTCTTCCTGGGGAATGTGTTGGCGTTGCTGTGTGACCTCCTTTGTCCCTCAGAGGTGTGAGAGCTCAGCAGTCAGCTTCCCTCAGCCCAGAGGGAATGCCCGCAGGGGAAATGAGAGAGAGAATTTGTTTGGGCAAATTCAGTTAACCCAAATGAATTTAGGTGATGTGCACATACCTAATGGTAGTATAATTTGAAAAGCCATTATTTGATAAGTAGACATGCAAACAGCAAAAAACCCAAACAACCAAAACATAGTATGACAGACTTTTCTTACCAATGTCTCAAAAATTGATCTTTTGCAAATCATGGATTTTTGAGGACTCTGAATTTCAGATGGCTGTATCATGGCAGTATTTGAATTTAAGTGTAATTCATGTGACTCTAAAGTATAATTGAATTCAATGCACTCTCAATGACATATATAGAATAATTAAAGTTTATTGATGAATTGTTGATGAATTGTTGAATTTAATAACTTAAGTCAATGGCTGCATTGTCTTTTTATCTATTTATCTTACAACTGTCATGGGATCTCCCTCTTTTGGGTTCTTTACAAGAAAGTCAATGGGCTAGCCTTAGTAATCTTAGAGCACAGCCCTAAAATTATTTGCAAAAATAAATTTAAGATACGTGAAAGTAATATGGGGTGTTTTTAGATGACTTTCAAGCACTTTTAGATATTTTAATTTTCAAGAAATATAATTGGTTTTTTCCTTTTTCATTTTTGCTTTTGCTAAATGACCTTGTAATTGGAATAGAAACAGTTGAGCTAGAATGCAAAAAATGTGCATGTTGTTCATTATTTTTCCTTTTAAATTTTTTTCTTCTCAAGTAAAGTGTTACATCCAACAACTCTCCTTTTTTCCTGAATATTTTTTTAAATACCAAATAGTTGGATAAAGGCCTTATCCCTTTTTTTGTGTGTGAAAAAATATACTTTAAAAACTTTGTTTGGATGACTTGGCAGAGCAGTGGAAATATATGAATGAAGAAGGATGTTTGTCATGCTGAGAAAAAATAACGTCTAAAGGAGCATATTTTTTTGAAATTACATAGTCTTAGCTCATTATCATATCCCCAACAGTGATATTTTATGGTTGGATTTTAACACAGATTTTTGCGCATGTGTACGAGTCACAGATTGTCTTAAACTTGTGTTTGTGTTCATACATATCCTGCTTTTGAAAATACATGTGTCTTTCCTCTTCTGGGAAGACATTTTAATATTTTCTCTACAGGTTTTTGGATGATTTGCTGGTCAGATGAAGGTTTGGAACTAACAAAGAATGACAGGCTCATTGCACCACCCAGGCAGGAGGCCTCAGTCCAACCTCCAGCTCTCAGCAGGATCATCTATGAGCTCAGACCAACTCACTCAGGGCTTTATCCCGTCAGGGTTTTCCAAGGACAGAGGCTGCACAACCTCTCTGGGTGACTGGTCCCACTGTCCTCATAAGGAAGGAGGTTTTCTTTATATTCTGTCTGTAGCTCTCCTGTTTCAACTCCTTCTTCTTGTGTCTCAGTGTTTTGCTGTGTACCACTGGTAAGAGCCTATCTCCACAGTCTTGCTGATCGCCTCATAGGTGGTGGAGGGCTGCTTTTAGAGGGCCCCTGAAGCTGTCCCTGCTCCAGGCTGGAAGTGTCATAGTCCCTCAACTTCTCACAGAACCAATCATTCAGCTCCAGCCATCTTGGTGTCCCCTGCTGAGCTTGTTTCAGTTTGTCACCATCTTTCCTATATTGGGATGTGTGCCCCAAATTGGATACAGCATTTAGATGTGGTTCAAGCCAGGCAGAGTGCTATAATCCTGTCCCTCAATCTCCTGGCTGTGCTTCCATCTCTATAGCCTGCTGGCCATCTTGCAAGCGCACCACATTCCCAGTGCATCTGGAACACCCAGTTTCTGTCACCGGGTTAGTGATAAAAGTGTCCATGTCAACATTTACAATGGGAAGCTGTTGCAGGTTCTCTGGCAGGCATTTTAAACATATACAGCCACAACAAGCAGCACTAGTGCTAATGTGACTAGAACTGCTGAGGGCTTTTTATCAAAGATGAAAGGAAAGCAGTGGCATAAGGTTGTGCAAGAAATGACTTTGAAGCAAAGAGTGGGATTTAGGATTCTGTATAGATGCTAAAGTCCTTGATTAGTATAGTGCCACAATAAAACCAGTGTCTAATGCTTAACTTTGGCAACTGTTTGTTTGCAAGATGTTTAAGCAATTTTCTGGCCACTTTAAAGGTGTTTTTCTTTCCTGATAATGCTGCCCTTACAAAGGCAGCTCATATGCTTCCCGCCTGTGAAGCAATTTATCTTGGGAACTCCAAACACTTTAGAGGAATTAATTACTAAATTTTCATAAAATTCCTCCAATGTAGGTAATTATTGTGTACTGCCTTTAAAAGTGTGCAGGTAAAGCTGTGGAAGAAGTGTGTTCAAAGTCAAGTGTTAAGTCAGTGCCGGAATCAGGCATGGAGCCTCTGAGTACTCGTTCCCTACTCAAAGGCTTCCAGTTTCATGTTATCCATCAGCACTTTATTCTCACACTGGGATTTAGCCAAGTGGTAAAGGTAAATATACAGCTGATTTCCTCCCCTTTGATTTTGCCAATAATGCTCCCACAAGGGTGGCTTGATCTGGGGTAGAGAGAAATGCAAAACTGAGGTGATGTGTATAAACCCCCACCATTCTCTCAACACTGGAGCATTCAAAGACTGGTTAACGTTCTCTGTTTCAAATTCACTTCGTTAACTGAAACAAGTTAAAATAGAAAAAAAACTCACGGGGGAAGCTGGAACATCTTTACTGCTTAGAAGGAAAACTTCAAGTCAGTAGCTTGCAATCATAAAGTGCCGATAACACCTGGTTTGCCTGTAACAGGTGGGCTTGGCAAATATGAATCATATTGGTTGACAGAGACTCATCTCATCCCACTTGTGGTCTCCACAGGCTGTGACAGGAGTCATGTAGCCAATAGGTTTGTTGGTAAGTGATGTGTTATCTGCTCTCAGCGGCTTTCCCACAGCCTTTGGTAAATTCATCGGTTACTTAGTCGGCTGGGTAGGCAAAGGAAAGTTCACATGATACTTTGCTTTCCTGTCTAGTAAGAAACAAACACAGAGCGTTTTGAAATTTGCAGTGTCTAATGGGATTTTATTGCAAATAAAATACAAACTGGGTGACTTTTTACGTTTTCTGTGACAACTGCTGCTGAGCTCAAGGAGAAAATACAGATGCTGTGTTTTGGATTTTTAACCAGACAGATATGTTTTCTGCTGTGCAATTCCCAACTCCAATGGATTTGAAATCTGTTGTAGGAGCACAGCAGAAAAGTAGTTTATCCTGCCTGCTTTTACCAAGTGTCACTCATCGCTGTGAGCTGCCCTCATGTTCGTATGTGCCCTGGTACATGTGATTCTGGTTATTCTGCTTCCAACAATCCTTTCTTTCCCCAGAGATAAACAGGAAATGGAAATTCCTAAATATTTTTGGCTCCCCCTGCAACTTTTCTTGTGTCCTTGTAGCCATGTTGGCAGGAAGTCCCTTCCGAGATCTTTTTTCTGCTCCAGCCTTCCATTACTCCCTGGGTGGAAACCTAGTGATTTCTACAGCCTGTATTTGCACAACTATATAAATAATTTTTTTAACTCTCTGCATCACTTATCCTACTGTAATTTTTATTCCTGTGTTGTGCACCTACCTCAAAAGTTAGTCAAAGTCTCTGACTCTTTGCCCCTGCTGTGGCCATAAAAAGCTAATAAAACTAAGAGAATTATGTTTTTATGCTGTGAAATTTGGCATGAATGTTTCAACCTAATATTCCTGGAAACTACTTAATTTACTGCTCTCTGCACATAGTGAATTGCTATTTGCCCTGTTTCACAGAGTAATATTTTCAATTCTGTACCAAAGTTCCAAACACTGTGCTTCAATCCACTTCCTTCTCTTCATTTTATCACCTTTCATTGTTTGTTCTTTCCCCTTTTGTTTTACATGACTGAGAAAGAGATGTGTTTTCCCTATATAAATCATAATCTAAACTATTTATGTTGAATCCCTTATCAGTCAAGCCACACTACAAAGCATTGTTTGTATTAAAATCCATATTTGTATTAAAATCCGTCTTCCTACAAGAGCTTTTTTCCCCCTGGCAATTCTTGACCATTCTTTTCACTCTTTTCTCTTTAGTCTTACCGATTCTTTCTATTGTTGGTTGTTGGTGGCTATGTTACATAATATTCCACACAAAACTGCCATTGATCCAAACAAAAGCATTCCTAAATCCATTATATTATTCACCATTCCCTTCCTCATCTGTCAGAATATTTTGTTCTGTTTCTGACCTCAGTTGAACAATAAGCATAAACTGCCATTGAACATGTTGTACACCTCCTCTTTTTAAGTTCATTTGCAGCAACAGAGCTAATAAGTAAATCAGTTGAGTATTTTCCACTTCAATGTTATGGATGGAAATTTAGCTACAAAGATGCATCTACTTACTCTTGTCTTACCTTATGTCTTGAAATGATACATTGGAGAGAAGACTTTACAGACATTGCCTTAGCTATCGCTTAGAAAAGTGGAAAAATACTCTCTTGGTAAAGAGGGAAAGCAACATAGAATCAGTTTATTAATATACTTTGAAGGATATATGAGTGTTTCTCAACACTGGTGCAAAGTAACATATGAATGCAATGCAAATACTTGTCACTGAAGTGTGATGCACTGGGTAACATGGTCCATAGTTAAAAACTAAATTAAGAGTGGAAAAGTTAAAAATGAACAAACAAACAAAGTGCAGCCACAATGGAAACTTTCCTTAGATTCAAGTCTGATGTCTGTCCTGGCTGGAGGGGTTTGAGGATGTGACAGATCTGTCCTGCCTACCCTGGCACAAGCTCTGAAGTTGACTATGAATGTATTGTACTGGCACATTCTCCTTCCATAAAAGGTTCATCTTTGTAGCAAAATATCCTCTTCTGGATGTGCTGATGCATGTTGCTCTAGATGAAAAAAGCTTTCAAGTAACTCCCTGTAGACTGACATGAGTCATCTGGTTTTTATTCTCCTACTCTTCTGCCAAGACTCTTAGAAAGCCATATAATTATAACTGGCATTCGTGGCACCAGCAAGGCCCAAATTAATTTTTTAAGGACGTCCTACAGGTGGCACTGTAATTTCAGTGTCATGAATAATCAAGCATTGAGATCTCTGTATGTCTCCTTCACCTGACTCTGGCCCCTGGAATTTTGCTGTGACAGGGAAAGAGATCTGAGAAAACGCAGGAGAATCCCTAGGCAGCAGCAGCCCTCCATTCTGCTTTGAGGAAACTGGTCTGTAATATTCTAGTGAGTCAAAAAGGAAAAAAATCACTTTTAAGTATGTGATGGCCTGCCTTTTTTTTAGCAATGCCTATCACTTTGAAGAAGGATGAAATTTAGCAGAGTGCATGCTCAGTCTTTATAGACTAATGCGATATGTGAAATAAGTAAAGAGCTGTGTAGACAGAGCAATGAAAAGTTACTTGGATATTTGTGCTAGATGTTTATTCATTCTTGAAGCCCACATACCTTTGGCTAAAACTGGTGAATACATAAGCCAGAAAACTACCCAAAAATACAAGGTCCTGACTTTTCATTTCCTTTGTTCCCCAAGCCTAGTGAAAACACAACTTACAGAGGCATCTGTCTCATATTTTTAACAGAGTTATTTTGATTATTTTCAACAGGTTAATTTTAGCATACCACTCCATTGGTTAGTTGAAAAGGAAATGTGGTAACTAGAGACAGTTGACTTGAAACTATTAGATCCATGTGCTCGTCTGCAGATCTTGCTGTCATCCGTGCTTGGATGGGGTTTCTTGGGACACACCTTGCAGATGACCCAGAAAAACCAAACCGACAGCACTTCGTGTCCTGTCTTTCCTTTTGTCCCAAGGGCTCCCTGGCCTTGGTGTGGCTGGGTTCAGGCAGCCCTGAGCTCTACCACGCCTTGGGGTTCAGGAGTGCACTCTGGGGCCTCCAGGAGACTGGGACTGGAGAGGTGCTCTGAGGAATGCATTAGCAAGAGAGGCTGTGCTGAGGCTTGGAGAGTGTCATTTGTCATGGGGACTTTTATATACTTTCTTCTGTCTCCCACAGGCCTCTGCTCAGGAATGTATGAGAGTACATTTCTTAAACCAGTTTCCATCTGGGAAACAAAAAATATTAAAAATTAGCTATCTGGGAATATTTCTAATATTTTATTCCCATCCCATACCCTGCTTCCACATATCTGGGTTCTACCATTAACAGCTCTGGCAGGCAAGACTTTTAGCACTTTCTTTGATGCCTGTCTTGTGGTTTGTGTAGTCACGGCTCGTAAAACAGACATCAGTTTCCTCTTGGGCAATATCAGCATTGCAACTGATTTCTGCAAGAGTTTCCTCTCTGCTTTGTGAGGTGTATGGAGCTGATGGGACAACAGTGGCTATTCGTCAGAATTCCTTGCTGGTAAGGTTGTGGCTTATTTCTTTTTGCTTAAGTGACAAATGTTAGGTATTTCTGTCTAGTCACATCTATTTTCTTTTTCTTTTTAAAGGACAGTATAGTTTTAGCTGATAAGAAACAATGCTCACTCGGTACAATAAAGGAAGTTCACACGGGCAAGTAGCTGCCTGTTTTTAAAGGCCCATGTAAAAGATTTCGTGTTCTCCCCTCCCCCTCTGCACTGTGGTTAAAAATGCAAATGGATCACTAAAAAATAATGAAATAATTAGAAAAAAAAGTTTGTTGAGTGAGGACAAAGGACAACATATATATGAATAATTCTCTTCTGGACAAGTTTAATTCAGTTATGTTTTAAGATTCATCAAAGGGCACAGTGACAATCTATTCATGACTGTTTCCTGTAAATCTGATATTTGTGAAGACAAATGTGTAACATGGAAATTGAACCAATTCCCTTATTGATTTTGGTTTCCTAGAGAAAAATGTGCAAATATAGTGTTGTGTAAAGAGAATTTAGGGTGCAATATGGGAGTAGATTATATTGTGCTGTGGTGACAGCACTGAGCAGAATTATTTCTGTTTTTAATGTGAAAAGAATTTTAGAGTACATTAATTTTACTGTTTCTCTCATACACATTAAATTGAATGAGTGAAGACATGCCTAAAGTACACTGTGAATGGGTTTAACCATACAAAAGGACAGCTGGAATTAAAATCTCCTGTCCTTTATGCTGAAAGAGAAAACCCAAACCCCTGCCTTTGTCTCTGGATTTGAGTTTTCCTCAACAAAATGTGCCTCTGGAGAAAGTGGAGATTAGCCTCTTGTTTAGTTATTCACTTACCTACTTGCTTTCAACAAGTCCTTTTTGGGGTGTAGGGCTCAGCAGTATTAATTGCGTTCCTTGGAATGTTTATTATCCCTGTGCAGGAACTGCAGTTCAGTTTGGCAGGTTTTTCCTGTCTGCCAGTTATTCCAATGTTCAATGGTTTGTGACAATTCAAAAAGGAGAGAGAAATTGTTTTGTGACTTCTTATGGAATGGCCTTTCTGTACCCTCCCCTGGGGTGAAATTTTCTAGACACAAAAACTACCTCTGCGGAAAGGAGATTCCCACAGTGCCCCTCTCTTGGCGTTGACTCTGGTGGCAGAGCTGCACACAATGACCAGGCAGAATCCTGTGCCACGTGGAGGCTGTGTGCCTCGGTCAGGCATGCTGAAACTGTCTGCTTTCAAATGCTACATTCACCTTCGCTTTGTCCAGCATGCTCCCTCACAGCTGCCCCTCTTCCATCACAGGGTGGTGGAAAGCTCTGTTTCACTTTATAAATGGCAAGAGCTATTAATGTCAGGCTGCAAATGTTCATGTGAACTTTGGGTTCTAGCTGTTTGCTACTTGTCCCCATGCAAACTGGGAGAGCTGATTTCCTGCAGGGCAGTCTAGCTGCCAGAACACAACATTTGCTTCTCACCTCTTTGAGTGTGTTTCCTTGAGCAGGTGCAGTAGCTGGGTGCTGCCTGCTCAGCATGGCAGGCTCTCCACCAGCCCTGTGCAGTCCCTGCAAGGTGATGGGGAAAGGGATCAAGCCAATATAGGCTGAAGGACTTCCTCATTTTTTCAGATGCTGTGTTTTGTCCTTGTTGATTCTAGATGTTTCCCCTTGCCCCACAAATCCATCCCTTACACCCTCCCCCATGATTTCTCTGAAGTAATACCGACTTGGTTGTGGGTTAGTAGGACAAGGTCTGGTGTGGATAAAGACACAGCTGTAGGGCACTGTGCAGACAACAGTATTGTGTATTGTGCACTCGCTTGATTAAATGGCATGGATTTGCAGCCTGCTGCTCACCAGCCTGTCATGGGGAGGTCCGAGGCGATTCTCAGTTGCTGTGGGATCCTGTGGTAGGAGCAGTAACCAGGGAAAGGGCTGTTGCTGAATGACATGCTGAATAGTTTCACTATTTTGTGCACAGAACTCTCTTCAAGGAGTCACTTAACCCCCTGTTAACCCATGAGTCCTGTTTACAGGCCAGTGTAGCTGGTACTGGTTTTGTGTCCGTCCTTCCTGATGCGTCACTTAATGCTGATAAAATCATGCTGAGTGTTGCACAATCATTAGACAGGGAGATGGGCACAGAGGTAATGTTGCATGTGAAACTATACCTATTACCCCCTTCTGCATCTCAGTTCCTTCTTGCCCAAAGCAGAGCCAGATTTTTTTCTCTCAAGAACTTCTCTGGAAAACAGTACACGCAGTTAAAGACAAAGCTCATCAAAGTGTGTGCACTGTGTTTGTGCCTAAGCGACATCTATTTCTAAAAATATTTTCCTTTTGCAGCCTCCTCTACTCTTTAATCGCTCACTTTCTCTTTCCTATCATCAAGTTACAGTCTGGCTGTCCTCCAGTGTCTGTTTCTTTTGCTTTTGCTATGGGGCATCTCTGTCATAAATCTTGTGAATAGGCTGTGTCTGTCCTCCTCTAAATCCATCCCCTGCCTCTGGCTTGGCTGAGTCATGATTTCTCTCAGCTTATGCTTACAGTTGTCCCCATATTCTTGTGTCCTTTCTCTCTAAACAGGTCTTGTAGGCTGCTTCTAGGGCGGAAGAAAAAAAAAAATCAACATAATGACATGGCGTTGCCTCACCTACTACTTCTTTAACTGCTTCTTCTTCAGGTATGGCTTCCTCATCTGGGCAGAGCTCATCTTCCTTTGACTTCTCTACCTTGTTTTTCTCTAAAACCTCCTCTAGTCTTTCTTTCTCAGCTAGCATGTTCTTCTTTTTTTCTATTAACGACAGTCAATGAACAAAACCCTGTCCACTCTGCCTTCATTTATCCTGGCATTTACCTTCAGTTTTATCTGAAAATCTGTCCCTAAAACCTTCCATCTGTGATTCTATCTGCCAATGGTTCTCCACCTGTTTTCTGAAAGCACGTGCAAAATATCTTTCAGAGGGTCCTGATATACCTCAAATACTGTTTATGATCTAATAAATGGTACTGTACTCTGATCCATTCCTCTGCATATTTTGCCCAAGTGATTTTATTCACAAATGTCCTCCTATGAAGGACAGATCTACTCCTGAACACAGAATTATCTTTTTTTTTTTTTTTTACCAAATGTAGAATTTGGCTTGTTTCTCTGATATGTCATGGCTCAGCCTTTAGTTGAATCCAGCCAGCATGATCAACTTCTAGCTCTCCTAAGTCATATTTGCTTATTACTGAAAACGATATCATACTGATAATGACATCATAGTCTAAGCACTTTCTTCAGTTCTTTGTCCTCATTTCCAAGCTAGTGGTTAAATCTCACATAAACTTTCAAATGCCTTTACTCTCCATACACAGAAGTATACTGTTATCCAAGTTGTCATTATCTAATGTCACTTTTACTGAAATCTCCTGTTATCTGGCCTTGACAAAAGTAATTTCACCACCTCATATCAATTCAGAAACTCACTGCAAGGATAGTTTTCTTACTCTGGTTCATTGATGAATCTCCCATCTTATTTATTTATACTTCTGAGCAGCATTAAACATAATGAGCCTGAACTCTCATTTTGAACTCCCTGGGATCCTTCACTGCCTGGGATCTCTCTCTTAGTTTTACAAACATTTGAATGTATGCTATCTCACTGTTTTTCAAAGCCCTTGCTCTGGTGCTAGCACAAACCTTTGACAATGCCTGTTCTCAGGCTTGCTGAGACCCAAAATATGATCCCGGTGGTTGTTGTCTCACATCCTCCTGCTGTATCTTGTCTTAAACTGGAACATGCCAAGAGCAGTTGTCTTTTCTTCCCTGTTCCTACAGTGCACATGGTCCATTGTAATGGAAGCAAGCATACTGCAATCCCTGTTGCTAATACTTCAGAGAAGTTTCTTCAAAATACTTTGGGTGGTAATGCTGTGAATCACTTTACATATTTCCCTGCTTTGTTACATTGTGTAGCTGTTTCGTTACCCTTGTTCCTTCTTGCAAGGTCTCAAGAGGCCTCATGCTTTTATTCTGTGGTGCTTCTAAGTCCACCAGGTTCTTCTAGGAGCAGCTTCTGGGTACAAGCACCATCAAAATACTGTACCAGCTGAGTCATATTAATTGTGCTTATTTTCTCTTAATCTACGCAAAAACAACAGCTAGGCAATTCAGTTTGCCTTAAAGCTCTTTAGTAGTTAATGTGTCTCAGCTAACACACAGTAATTTGCTTACTGTCTGAGCTTTCTGTACCTCCCTAACACAGTCTTGAAATGGTTTGTGTGAATCTCACAAAGTGCAAGGAGAAAGGAGATTATGTCAAATAGTCAAATTTTCTCAGAAAGAAACAATGTGAAGATGTTTGTATTTAGTAAAATGCAGCATTTCCCAAATTGGTTGTTTAGTGTCTCTACAGATAAGAGCAAAATAGGGAATTGGGAGGGAAGGGAAGAGTGCTGGAAATGAGAAACAGAAATTATCTCTATTTATTTACTTATTTACTTATTTATTTATTTACTAGGAATTTAGTGCACTGGAATTTTTTTTTTTCAGTTGTGGTTTTCATATTGTGTCTCTACCTGGGGTCTTGTCAGTTCTGCCCAAGTGCTACCAGCACACTTAAAGCACTGCTGAGATGAAAATTGAATCTGTATTCTAAATTGCCATGTAGTACACACCATTGCAGGGGTAAGCAAGACCCTCCAGCAGTTTTCTGTGTTCTGAATGTGCTGTCTGTGCCTGGCATACACTTCATTTCCAGCAAAGATGTATTGTGAATATAAAATCCTAGAAACACAGTGAATCAGGGCAATTTAACTCTGGTCTTGGGTTCCTAAACCCACAGAAAAGACTTGGTCTTGTACTGGTTAATTGCTGAGTCCGTAGGGCTGAGTCCGTAGGGCTTTTTCCAGTTCCTCCACTTGAGTGATTTCTGATCAGATAGACTTTCAGGTGGTGGTTGTGCTCTGGCTTGTTTGTATCCTGATGGAAACCCTGGTACAGCTTTAGAGACAGCTGCTCAGCGTGTTGCGCTATGTTTCTCCCGCTTTTGGGTCATAACATAACTTTATACTACATCAGATGATATTATATTTGTGTTCTGTATTGCTGCCTATGGATGTGCAAAGACAGTGGGTGCTCAGTTAGAGTCCATAGCTTTCCTCTGCTGCTGCTTCCCCTTCTTTCACTTTCAAGGACGTGACAAAGTAGGAACATATTGGTTGCACATGCAACACATTATGAAATGTGCTGAAAACTTGACTGACATCCAGTTTGAACAGCTGTTCAGCCTTCTGACCTGACTCTGTGGAGTTTTAGCCTTCGCTACCTTGAATTTAACATTTTCAGCATTCTTTCATCCTGTTCCTGTGGTCAGCTCTTCTTCTCCTGCTAAGAACTGGGGCTTAAACTCTGGAGTGGCAGACATCTAAGAAAAAAACAACACAAGCATATTGAGTCCTCTGAAGTGGTTTGGAATAGCTTGCTTTTTTCTCATCCTCATTGATCTCAATAAATCACAGATTGATGGTCAAAAGTCTGTCTATTTTATGAGAAGTGGGCTTCTTGTGCCAACCTTCTTACGAACTTGGATGAATTTTATATTGTTACTTAATTTTATGTAAAAAAAATTGAAATTTAAGGATTGTAATATAATTTGAAAAATAAATATTTTCAGTCAGAACATACTTAACTTTAGAAATTATATTGTAGCTTAATTCCAGTCATTGGTATAAATTAGAGCCCTGCTGCAATGGGAAATACCAAGTGTGGGGTTGTTTTTTTCCAAGCATTTACCTCTCATTTACTGTTTTTACTACCATAGGGGTTCTGTTGCCAATGAGAGGAAAAACTGAAGTAATAAGTTAAAATAATTTATTTGAAGAGGATCATAGAAAGAAGAGTAACTATTGAGCCTGCAGATACTGTGAGAGATACATTACCATTAAATAGGTGAAAATACTAATTTTATATTGTCTTGATTACTATTTTTTGTCACTAAGAAGTCAAGAATTTATTCAGACTATTTGCTTTTCCTCTATAAAACTTCTGAGATACATCTATAAGAATTATTTAAAAATGGAGGTGCTCTATATTGGAATACATACTTCTAAATATAAAATGACATAAACAGCTGGGAACTTTTTAGAAGAAAAACAGAGAAGAGAGAAAGTCTCTCCTTAGAAGAAAAATAAGAGACACAGATTAGTTTTGTGTAGGCTGTTTTGAGAACCATAATATGGTGGAATTTAAGGACAGAAGTTTGGTGAAATACAGCTTCTGACATAAAGAAAAATCCAGATCTTCTGGGAAAACCTTGAAATTGTTCCTGTGAAAGAACAAGTTTAGTTTTTGCATCTATGTAAGTAGTTTTAACATATTGGTTTCTCCTTCAGAAAAAGGCTCACTGCTTTCCTTTGAGATTTTACTACAGCGAGGTCAATGCTACAGAAAAGGAGTACAGAAAAGTGTTCATTTCTGTAAGATTCAAGAAGCAAGTGCCTGATGAAGTCAGATCTGCATTTGCAGGAGTAGCAAATAGTCATCTCTCATGATTTATTTCTTTGTGCAGATGTTCTGGCAAAGGCTATAGTGTTTAAGAAACAAGAACCAGTAAATCCCAAATGCCTAGAGGCACTGAAGGCTGAAGAACGTTACTGCAGCAATCGATTACATGCAGCAAATATTTGCAACCAGTCATGGGGGTTTTTAAAGTTTTATTGCAGCTCTCAGGGCCAACCAGCTTGTTATGCTACCCACCTTAGACAAGACCCCCTTTTCACACTGGTGAGGTCTGTCTTCTAGCAGCTATTTCTTACTGTGCTCTTTTTGTGTGGTGAAGAGGCTTTTTTCTCTTGCTTATTGCAAATATAAGTCAAAGTAAATATGGCTGGTAGCAATCGAAGATGAGAATTAATCTGTTTAAAAGAACCCCAAACCTACTGCTGAAATAGTCTAGAAGCAGGCAAGCCACTGATAATTAAACTGGATTTCAGGGCAAAGTGTTTCTAAGAGTACCTTCTCATCATATCTTTGAGCTTTCATCCTAGAGGTGATTGTTTTTGCCTCTCAACAGTCCATATCTGGTCTCAGACATACTGAGAACAGCACTTGCATCCCTGCTGCCTGCCCAGCTCACTGGCCTGCTTGTCCTAGGCCTTGGAGAAATTCTGTGCTATATATTAGCACATGAACCTGGATGTTGAATTGAGGAATGGGTACTGGCTAAATTTCTCTGGAGAAGCCGTGATGTCAGCAGTCCAGTTTTCTCCATTCTCTTGTTCCTGGGGAAATGCCTTTCAGCCACAGGAAAAAGGAGGTCACATGTAAATCTGTATGGCTCAGCAGAAGGCATTGTAGTGCAGAAGCAGTTCCACCCTCCTCTGGTAAAACCTGCCAGGGCAGTTTGTCATTGCTATGCCTCTCTCCACTGGGATTGCCCTATTGCAGAGGTGGTGTTTGAGTGTAGCACAGGTATTTGCTGTGCTCTGATGTGTGGGAGGAAGATAAACTCTTCATTGCTCCTGATCTTTTAATGAAGAACCAGACAGGACTCTCAAGACTTCAGTTTCTTGAGAACTTTATGGATGTGGAGTGGAATTTTTGATGGAAGAAGCAGAAAGTCCCCCAGATATTTCTTACTTGTTTCATCCTCCTAATCATCGGCATAATGGTTCAGCTTTATTTTTAAAATCTGTTCTTTTGAGATTTCCCTGGAAGTGTGAATGCTTGCCTTTTGTATAGTGCTGTTGATAAAATAAACATTGCCTTAGTGGAAGAAAGACTCATATCTCAGCTTCAGAGAGTGCAAACAGTAGCAATTTTTGCTGGCCTCTTGTTCTCAAACGCAGGAGTCAAAAGCATGCTCCTGTTACCCTGAGATTATACATTTCAATTGAGTCAGTTGTAGTGGGACTAAATTTCCTTGTTACATCTCTTGTCAGGGTGGCAGCTCAGGAAATATTGCTCAGGTAACTGGGTTTTTTAGGCAGAGGAGAAAACACCATCCACAGTGCCCTGGAGAGCACCTGTAAACATAGGAAAGACTGGTTGGCTTCTGCTCTAGCGTTGGTTTCACTGCCTTAGATCAAGTTACTGCTGCCCACAAGATGACTTCAGCAATGTTGTGGGTGGGGACTGGTCCCCTCCAGGGGCAGCCTGGAAGGGCTGCAGGGGAGGCCATTCCTCGCCTCAAGGACTCCTGACTCCCAGCTGGGTTTTTATCCCAATGGCCACTGGATGGGAAAAAATAAAAATTCTCCAAAAGGAAAATGCCACTGAGTTGTTCTGGGCAAAGGACCCTGAAGTCAGTGTGTTCATGAGGTGGCACAGGGCACAGCTGAAAGTTGGAGTGTGCCAAGCAGCCCAGCCATGGCGGCTCTATCTGGCACAAATATTTGTCTTCGTTTTATTTTAGGAAATCTGGTTCGTTTTTCAACATTTCTTTTTCTCTTTCTTTTTCTTCCTCTGAATCTTGTCCTCCAAACTCACTTTTTTTTTTCAATTTTTACCTTCCATTGGATGCATAAACCTGCTGCAATGCCATGACAGCAAAGGTTATTCAGAACTGCCTTCCAGTGAGGCTGTTTCAGGTTCTTGTCACTGCAATGATCCAAATTTGCAAGGAGAACAGCAGTTCTGTATCTTTGTGCTAGGGTGAATCATGCCCTTGCTCTCTCTTTATGTGCTGGACCTTGCAGTGTTCCCTCAAAACTGTCTCTGCTGAACAACTGACCTGAAAAAATAGAGGAAGGAATGATGGTCCCTCTCTCTTCATCTGTATCTTTTCACAAGGGACTTGCTTCAAGAGAAACTGCTTAGATGGCTGTCTCGGGAGGGTCTATAGTCTTTTTGCCTTTTTTTTCCCCCTTCCCCCTTCTGTCTTTCTTCTTCTGGACTAGCAAAAACCTGTGCATCTTTGGAAGAGAGAAGAACATCAGGGAAGTGCTTCTTTATCCCTGAAGTGTATCCTTACCCTTTCAGTGCACTAACTCTTCCTCCATTTTTGCAGCCAGCTTAACTTTGCCTGCTTTCATTGCCTGCCACAGCAAAAACAAAAAGCCAGCTAGGAGGCAGCAGGAATTGAAGCATTGCACTCAATGTTTCTGCAAACTCTTCCTTGGCCTTCAAACATAGCAGCACTAGGAGTCAGTTCAACACTACAAGGAATTTGGGGCAGACACACTTCATTAAGCATGCCATTTTGTTTTCTCATTTTAGTCTGTGAGGCAGCTGGAGCACGTCTTCCTTCTGTTGAACCTCTTTCTTTCCAGCCCCTCCTCCTGAAGGCAGGGAGCACTGACTCCTGCAACTGCTTGCTCAAAGCTGTCAGCACACATAACCTGCTGCCCTTGGGCTTCCCAGCTGGGCTGACAGGACCTGGCCATGATCCAAGCAGGGCAATATCTCCAGACCCTTTCTGTCTTCAACACAGGAGCAGTGAACTTTGTTCCAGTTTTTCCTGGCCTTCTCCCGAACAGAGTCAGAAGTCATGTTTTTGAATTACTTTCACATGAGGGGATTGAGTAACTCCAAATGCATTTCAAAACAAAGTTGTAACCAATGATATTACAAAATATAAAGGTATTAGATATGAAAAAATGCAGTTTCTTGCTGCTAAGCCTGTGAAAAGAACCTTTTGGTCTTTTCAAAGTCTAATGCTTATTCAAAAGGTTAAAGTTATCCATTGTGACCAAAACTGCAGGTATTCTCTGACAATTATGACTATATTTTCATAGACTTGCTCTTTCTGATGGTAATGGTGAATCTGTAGTTTCACCTGCAATTGGAAACATGAAGTCATGGGGACCAAGGTAGGTGGGGTAACCTTATCCAGGATGGACGGGTCCATGAACTTTTGTGAAAATGACCTTAATATCTGTTTGCCATTGCCCCGAGGCAAAGCACCACCTTAATATCCATCTTCCCTGGTGAGCCTGTATGTGAGAGAGAATCTGCAGACCAAGAAACTCCTTGTACAAGTTAGACAGTCAATTTAGATAGCTGATTAGCCAGTCAAGTACCTGACTAGAGCTGACTAATTAGTGGTTAATGGTAAGGTTCTGTCAGATTAAATTGATCTCTACTAAGCCTAAGGACAATTATGATCTTGCAATCACTGTGATCATTTTCCCCCTGCATTGTTGCAAGAACCCCAGTTAGAGGTAGTGTGATAATTTAGGACTATTATGTAAGGCTGTCTCCTTGCCACAGGACAGTGCTTCAAGCTCTGCTGTAAATTGGGGCAATGCTATTCCTAATGTCTGGTGAAATATGTGATTAAGTAATAATTGATTTTTGGGAGGGGAAATTTTGTAGCACTCTCACTGGTTTCATATCGCTTGTCAATTCATTGCCCATTGAAGCGCAGATTGTTGCAGACAGCCAAATAAACAGAAAACAAGTATAGAGGTTAAAGCTGGTGACCAGTGTGAGAAATATAAGCAGAAGGCTTAAAGCTTATTTTCTGGGTTGTCTAGAGCCTCGGCTTGGTGCTTGGTAACCAAGAAATTTTCTTTTGGAGCAGTCTGTGTCAATGCCATCTGAACAGGAACTTAGCTGTGCACATTTTGGGTGCTTCTGCAAGACAAATAGTCTGAGTCATGTTGCATATATCAAATATTTTGCTCTGAAGCAGGAAGGCATATGTCCACTCTGGATGTCATCTGAGAGATGCCTGGAAGGCATGTCTGGCAGGCTTATACCATGATCATTGCAGATTGACATACTCACTGTAGCTTGTAATTGGTAAGAGACAGCATAAGGCCTTGTGGATTTTGATTTTCCCAAGAGGAATATTACTAATGAATTAAGATTGATTTTTGCAATTAGAGTAATTGGAACCTCAGTGTTTTCTTTTTTCCCCCCTTTTTCCACCCTTTCAAATTACGTTTGATCTTCACAGAGCTATTTCTATGTATTTCAGAAGAGATGATGAGTCAAATAGACTACCTCTATCTATGATTGCAACATACTTCTAACAAGACACCCATCACTTTTCCACATTTGTTGCATCAGCTATTGCTCACATACCTGTTTATTACTCTTCCTGAAAAAGCAAGAGTGAAGTGAGATTAGTAAAACTATGCACACCAAAACTTATGTTTCAGTTATTAAATCAAACTTATGTTATTAAATGAAACTTATGTTCAGTTGTTAAATCAAAATAAAAAAACCCTCAAGAACTTGATTTAAAAATCTTTTAACCAAAGCCACATTTGACACTGTATTCAGTTCAGACTGAAATTAAATCAGGTGGTTCAGGTAACTCTAAGAAAAGCCAAAGAAATACAGATATGGTTTACAAACTGATAACGTAAATCTATCCCCTTTGCTTTTATTCAGTACATCTATTGCAGTTTAGCCTACAGAAAAGGAGAGATTCAAGTTTGTTTTATTGTTTCTGAAGCCATCTGAAGTGGGAGAGGATTTCCTGTGTTTAATTTTCTCTCTTTGGTTTGTTCCACTATTAAATTTTAGCAAATTGAGCATCCATTAGAGCAGACTGCAATCCTGTTGCATGTCTTCCATGTGGGTACTTTAATCTGTAGGCTGGAGGGTTTTCCTCTCCTTCTGTTCCTAGAATTTATCTTGTTGCAAATGGAGAGTTTTAGGAAGAGGGCTAGAATCCCACACCCACCTTTTGGGGTGACATCCCTCTTCAAATTCAATGGCCACCTAAGTCAAAACAAGGATGCGCACATCTTCAGGCTATAACATCAGACTGCAAGTGCTGTGAAATGGGCCAAGTCTTCTCCTGCTGCAGCTATTCCAGCTAGGAGTCAGGAGACCTTCCTGATGGTATGAACTGAAGGGTTGTCTCTGACTAACCTCTCACTGACTTGCAAAGCTCCTGAGCTCAGGTGTACCTTTTGTGGGCTGGGAAGCCCTTCTTTTGGCAAAGCTGTCAGCCTTGAGTGCTCCCCTGGGCTGCCATGGTGTGACCACTGCCACCACACAGAGGGAAAAGTGAGGGCACTGCCCATCAGGGGATGCCAAATGCAGCCTGTGTGGGGGGTTATCGAGGGGCAGGGGGCCATGGTTCCCAGAGACAGCCCCTGCAGAGTCATGCTGGGCCATCCAGTAAGGTGGGTATTGATTGGCTCTGTTTGACTGGCCACATTTATCCAGCTTCTTCTCCCAATTCATCGGACTCTTTGGAAAGGAGAGATAGTTTTCCCACAGTGCACCTGCACAAAATTGAAAAGAGTCACTCATTTCGCTGTAGTGCAGAGATAAACAGGTTATGCCCTTCTGAAATGTTAGTTTAGCAACAGTTGAGTACACTTGAGTGGATACAAGAATCCTAATGCCATTTCACAGAGTAACTAATCTCGCTCGAGTTGGGTTTACTTAGGAGAAACAAACTCAGGTTAAGTGTCTAAGAGTTATTTCTCCAGTGACTGTGTGATTTTTTAAGTATCTTTCATTAAACACGGAACAATAAATTATACTCTTTAACTAGAACGAGACAGAAGTAAATGCTGCTTTTGAACACTGGGTGCTGGCTCAAAGACTGCTTATCCAGTTTCTGGAAACTAAACAAAAGTTTTCATTAAAGTCACTGAGAAAGGTTAGCTGAAATCCGTTTTAGCTCCTTCGGCACAAAGCATACAGGAGGAAATGTTGCCTTGCCAGTTAACTAATGCTTCTCCTCTTGCTCCTGGTGCTGTATCTGATTCAAAGCTGTGCGGTTCCTCCCCAAACCCAAGGCACACATGAAATGAAGAAATGACAGGAAAAAGGCCACGTCACAATAATTACTGTGATGTGGTCTGTTATTCCCTTTCTTGCTTGCTCTGTATTTGAGGCTCAATGCTAATTTGCTTGTATAACTCAAGGTGTTTCCTCTGCTTGTTTGTACTAGCTATGATTTCTAAACATCCTTGAAATTATTGACCATAACATCTCTCCTCATCATGATATTACTTTAACTTGAGCTACTTATAGAAAGTGCTTCTTTCTACTTTTGAACTGAAATGGCTGGGAGCCAGAAAAATATGTATTTGTTTGCCTTTCTATTTTTGGTTTGAAATTGCTGGAAGCCAGTAGGTGGGTTTTTATTTTCTTTTTTAAGATTTTATTTTCAAGCTAAGGCAAATATTATGTATGAGGAGTGGCACATACCTTAAATAACTGGTTCTAGTAACAGGAAAAAGTTCTTGTTAGAAATTCTTCTGAAGTGTGGCTCTATTTCTGGAAATCCTTTCTTGCATGCTTCAGCAGAGTCTTGCATCCTCTCCCATATTCCTCAATGATTCTTTCACATGCAGAGGGGTGAGTTTTATAGGAACTTTGCTGGCACCAAAACATTGGTATGTTTTTGTTCGTCTTGTACACTGAACCAAATTCATCATCTGCCCATTCTGCCAACCAAAGGAAAATCCCGCAGGGAGCTGACAAGTGCTTGTGTTAACCAAATGAAATCACCTGATCTTCCACCTAAAAGGATACCTACTAACCTGCTTTGTCTGTGGAAAACAGAATCTAGTGTCTGCTGTTGGACTGTGCAGATTTTGGTCTCCAAAAAGGAAAATTTCAATCTATTATAAAATGAGTAGTCCAGTATGAGGTCTCATCACATTCAGGAGAACCAGAAGGTTACCTAAATTTTAATCTCAGAAAATGTTGGGAATTACTTAACTAAAGCAGAAATCCAAATCCTGTAGATTTCTTTCAGAGTAAAGACCAAAATGAACAAAAAAATCCACTCCCAATTTTATGTATTTATTCTCTCTCTTGCATTTCCTCTAAAACCCCAAAAACCTCCAAACCACGCAACTCCAAAATCCATCACAACCAAGAAAAAAGCAACCCTCTGGCCACATCCATGAGCTTTATTCTGTTTATTTAATAAAAATAAGCTTGTATAGTTTTGAGTTAATATTACTTACTGCTTGTTGATTTCTAAATCAGTAAAATCAGTTCACATAACATAGGATTGTCTTTGGAAAAAAATTTTTTTTAGGGGTTGGAAGGAGTTGGAGGGTAGAGTTAGAAGGACAAAATGTTTTAATCTACTGCCAAGACTTATGTTATATGAAAATATAATACAGAGCTTAAATACACAAAACTTTCTCTTTTTACAGCCTTTCCACTAAGCCTTGAAACCATTCATGGAAGCTGATGGCACTTTTCTCGTAAGTATATTTGAAGTTATGCCAGAGTTATTGATCATCTGAAGAGGTCATATGTAGGGATTGTATCCTTGTAGTCATAGAAGACCATGAACAGCATAAAAGAATAGCACATGCGAACAGCATCAATATCCAAACAAGATCTTTCTTATGGGCCAGCCCAAGGGGTGAGGCTGCCCCAATTCTGCCCTAAGGATAAAATTAAGTCAACTGCATGTGCCTGATGCTAGGGGTGCCCTCACTTCCAAGTCCTACCCCTCAATGGATGAGAAAACTGTAACATAAGATACATGAGATTAGCAAAGGGTTTTCTTAGCCACACATCTGTCTAACCCTTAAGAAGCTTAAAGAAAATACAGCTCTGTAGAATATGACTGTTGATCACAGCTGCCTTTGGTGCCTTCTCAGACTCACGCATTTTGAGTCAAACTCCACGAGACATGAAGCCTGTTTTTTCATACTAGCCCAATGCCCCTGCTTTTCCATGTAGGCTTTTTTTTTCTTTCCCCTGAAACAGCTTCATATACCTATTTCACCCAATTTTTTATTCCTGGGGAGTTTTCAGGCTGCCTCTGACCCAGGACGCCTGGAGCCTTTGACACAGCTCTCTCTGATTAGGAAGGGTCAAGAGCCCTTTAACCAGTGTTTGGGAGGGTCCTACCCTGACTGCAGCCAACAGAGCCATCAGTTTGTGCAGCAGGGTGTGAAGAAGGAGTGAAATAAAGGGACCTCTGTTGAAACAGTGGGATTGTAACAGTCTTAGACATGGTGGTAACAAGGCAGTTTCCCCAAAAGGTGCAGAAGCAGCTGTCCCTGCTAGGGCAGAGGTTTCCACAGGGAGTGGCTGCAACCCTTCAAGTCCCAGACTTCAGGGGGTGTCAGGGACGTCTCCCTGAGGCCAAGGGAGATGTCTCTCGGCCCTGCAGGCAGTCTTGGAGGAGCTGTGCTGGCAAGGGGAGGAGGTTTGGAAGTAGGAGTGCAGACTGTGCAGCATCAGAGAAAGTGAAAGAGAGAGAGACAGCACTTGAGACACAACACTTGAAGACCATCAGTCCCCACCTGCAATGGAGAAGCAGGCAGTGTCTACGCCCACTATCAAAGTAAACAAAACCTCCGGAGAACTGGAAAGGATGGAAGTTGATGACTTCTTGTATCAAGAGGAAGCTCCTGCCTCATCTAAGGACAGGTAGACTGCCCTCATCATTGAAGAGGAGCCAAGCAAAAGGAACCAGGTCCTTTGCATATGCCCTAGCAAAGGACCTGGTTCACTCAGCTTTAAACCATGCAGGTCTACCAGGAAGGAATGGTGAGACCCTGTGGTGGGTGAGTCCCTGCTGCAAGGGACAGAGGACCCATCTGTAGGCCTGACCAACCACCTAGAGACAGTTTCTGGCTGGGAGGGGACAGGATCCAGGATGCTGTGCAGAGACTGCCAAAGCCTGTCCAGCCTTCTGACTTCTATCCCCTGTTGTTATTCCATTTGAGCACAAATGGTACCACCAGGGGAAACCAGTGTGTGCAGGGGGCCATAGAGCTGGAAAGTAGCTTTGCAGAGAAGGACCTGGGAATCTTGGTGGACATCATGGGTCAGCAACAGCCCCAGGCTGCAAAGAAGGTAAATGTTATCTTTGGCTACATTAGACAAAGTATTGCCAGCAGGTCAAGGGAGGTCATAATTTATTCAGTGCTGCTGAGGCCGCCTCCGGAATGACTTCCCAATGTAAGAGACACATGACATACTGAAGAGGCCTGATGGAGGGCCAGAAGAGTAATTGAGGGACTGTACATCTAAGATATGAGGAAAAACTCAGTGAACTGTGACTGTTTAGCTTGGAGAACAGGCTCAAGGAGGCTTTTACCAATGTGTTTAAATACCTGAAGGGAGGATGCAAAGAAGAGGACATGGTTTAATGGTGAACATGGTGGTGGCGCTAAGTTGATGGTTGGACTTTATGACCTTAGAGGTCTTTTCCAACCTTAATGATTCTATGATTCTTTTCAGTGGCGCCCAGTGACAGGACTAGAAGTGATGGGCACAAACTTAAACACAGGAGGTTCCCTCTGAACACCAGGAAACATTTTTTACTGTGAGGATGACGGGGTACTGTTGCAGGTTGCCCAGAGAGAGTGTGGAGTCTCCATGCTTGGTGAAATGCAAAAGCCATCTGGAAATGGTCCTGGAAAACCAGTTGTAGGTGGGGAGTGGACTTAGATGACCTCTTGAAGTCCCTTCAATCTTAATCATACTGTGGAAAAATAGGACATCTAAACTGGCAGAAGTCTCTGCTGAAGCTGTTGCTTCTCTAATATGTTTTTGCTCATCGCTGGAGCCAGCCTGGCACAGAAGTGGCTGTGAACGATGCACAGTTGAACAGGATCCTTTGCAACTCGCTCATGGTGTCTTTGCCAAGTGGAGGAGTAATACACAGCAAATTTGAAGTGTGTGTTGTTCTGCAGGATCGCTATCCCATCCTGGTTCTTAGCAAACCAAAGCATACCAAAACAATTAAAACCTACCCTCTATTGCTAGTTTTGAACAAAAATGTATGTTTTCCAGTTATCCAAGAGCTTTCTCAGAACTATTGCTTTCAGATCTTCCCTGGTAACAAGAAGAGATAGAAATACATCTGACATTCTTGGTTTGTTTTTCAGTTGAACCTGTGATAATGAAATAAATCACTTTCCACCAAGAAATTGAAAATTATAGAAAAATATCCACCATTTTTGGAAGCAAAATCATGACATTTAGTTTAGTTTCAGATTGTTCCAATGTTTATGTCTGCTAGTTACGGTACCTTCACATCTGAAACTGCTATTATACCCCAGGTTTTATTGGTAGCAACTCTGCCTTCCACAGTTTTCTCTTTATTCTACACTGGTAAGAGTCTCTATAAGAGTGAAACTTTAAAGTATCTCTTAATCAATGTTCACCCAGGTTCACTGAAATAAAAGATTATTGACTTTTATAAAAGAGTTTTCAGTGAAGGAAACTTTAATTTACTTCTTGAGAAAAGGTTTGCCACTGGAGACTTGCTAATGTGTTGTATTCTCATGGAAAATTGAATCCAAACTGTGTTGGTGAGGCATTTTATGAATTTTGTGGTAGATTCATTTAAATATAGGTTTTCTATTGGTTTGAGATGAAAACAGTTTTACTGAAAACTGTTTGTTTATTTCATAAAATATCTATCTGACTCCAAACACTGTGCTTTGGAGAAAGAGGTTTTTTTTATTTGTTTATAGATCAACAAAATTTGAGAAGGCAATTTTGTGAATCATGCCCGATTTTATTGCTGCAGTTGGGGATTAGAGCTTTCTCTTGTGTGGAGCAGAACACATATTTTTTTACAGGATGAAGCTGGGTTTCTGAACAGCACTAAAACACAACAAAAAATACAGAATTCCAGGCTTAGTACTAATTTGTTGAAAGTTTACCTCAATTTTCAGGAATACTAGGAAAGATAACGAGAAATGTATCTTATTTTTTTAAAAAAAAAATTTATTCAGCAGTTATTTTATTAGAGATTTACCACTAATTTTATTTAGGAAAACTAAATACAGTTCTGAGTGGGGAAACTGCTCTTCCTTCCACCATTAATTTCCCAACTCCTCCCACAATACATGAAGAAAAGAGGGTTGGTTCATGACCCCTATCAGCTTGCAGCAGGATACCATCATTGCCGCAGAGTAATACACATAAATTTGTAAATTCTTTTAGCTAGCCCAAGCTCTTACTTGGTAATTAGTTTTTTCCTCAGTCCCTTATAAAGTGGGCCCGAACAGATGACTTACATAATATGGGTATTAAGTCTTTCTTGACAGATGAGCAATAGACCATGTTATTTTGCTTTCGATCATCAACAAGGTTAGTGGAAAGATTGCTTCCTCCTCAGTTGTGTAGAGAGAGCCACATCCTGTCTCAGTATTGCTCTTCTTGTTGTATGGCTTTATGCTAGTTAGAGATAAAATGACCCCAATATAGTACCATGGCAAAGATGTGGTGTTGCTTTACTGCATAGTTTTTGGGCCAGGAGACCTGATTCATATTTGTTTTTCTTAATATCATTTTGGATAGCTCTAAAGGAAAGTAATTAGTTTGTGTGACCCATTGATTCCCTGAGGCCATATATTATTTCCGTGTGTCCTAAATAGGGCATTACTTTATTCGGAATGAATACATGAAGGGTGGCCTATATAGGATGGGGAAATAGCAGAGCCTCTAACAGAGCTGATGTGTTTTCTTATTGCTTTTCTTTGTGTGTTGTCATGGAGAATAGTCTGAGAGAGAGAGAGGCAGTGGTAGAATAAAAAAAAAAAAAAAAATTAAGGGAAAAAGGAAAAAAGAATACTCAGTCATTAAGCAGGAGTCTGGGGTTATTCATGCCTGGTAAAGCCTCCAGCAAGAGTGTTCAGGTCATGTCAAATGGGCACCAGATAAGCACAGGGCTGTGATCCATGGTTCTGTGCTCTGTGATACACGCTGCAGAGATCCCTGCTTGAGAAAGTTGTAGCTCTTGTAAATACTGTGACAGTGGCCTCTTCTGTCATTGTTTGCAGATGGTCTAGCTCTACTCACCTTCAGTTTGCCTGTGAGAAGAGCCATCAATTTTTTCAAGAGCCATGTGAAGTGGGGTTTTGTTTCCCTGAGAAGCTGGCTGGCGAGGCAGAGGGGCTACATTAGGGATGTTCATAGCGTAGCTCTGCAGCGGATCAGGTAGCTGCCGGCTTTGCATAGCAACGTTGTGGCCAGCATATTATATCATACGTCACTTTATCCAGCATTTGTCATCCAGAGGCTTCAAACCCTTCCTAAAAATAGAAAAAGGTGAATGCCTTAGTTACCACACTAGAGAAGGAAAGGTTGAGGCAAAGAGAAGTCAAGTACTTTGTCTGCAATTGCACAACCAACCAGCCTGTCTGGGGAGAATTTACTCCAAAAGGCATACCTTCCATTTTCCATTACCTGCTATTTTGTTCCGTGGTCTTCTCTTTTAGTTTCATTTTCTATGTGTTTGTGCAGGATGAAATATGTTGACTGCAAATGCATAAATAAATTCAATTGTGTTATTTTTGCAGTGACTAAAATTTCCATATATTTTATGTGATTTTTTTCTTAAGAAATACTATGAAACACTTTCATGGGGAAAAAAATACATGTTCTGCATTAAATAAAAAAGGGCAAAGGTGAAGACCAATTTTTTTTTTCTTTTTCAAGGTCTCTTAGAATGAGCTAAATGACTATCAGTCACCTGACATATATTTTAATCTCCCCATATTTTTAAATCCCCCTTGTGGAGTGTAATGAAGCATTGAAATGCTGGAGTTTTAACTTCTATTTTTTAACTTCAAAACACAGAATACAATTCAGGCAAACACAGCAAAGTAGAAGCTGCCTGTGGATGTGAAACAGGAAGCACTAGTAGATAGACACATGTGTAATAGGGTTGCGTTTGCTCTTGCTCAACTAGATATACATCAATTTTAATTAACACGTTTTTTGCTTCAGCTGCTCACGTCCCTTCAGCAGTGAGTGGGTTATGTGTTTCCATCCTGCATATACCACCAGCATCACCACCACGTCCTTCTCTAGCTTCCCCCTCCCCTTTCTACACAAATGTTGCAACACAATCTGAAATTTCCTCTTTTCTTTCCTTCCTGCATTTCTTACAGGTTCCTTTGCGTCAGAAGGCAAAAAAGAAAAGTCAAGGTAATGAGAGATTGTTTTTCTTTTCTCTCCTGGATTCCTCTTTTGTTATTTTCTTAGTATGTCTTATTCTTGGGAGGGTGAGGATTTTGTAGTGCTACTCAGCTGGTGAAAAGCTGCTTTTTAACTCCACTGATTCTTACACTGATTCTGAGAAAAATGACAACGGGCTGTTCCTTTGGACTAAATCCTTGTGGTATGTTAATTGAATCAAAGCTGGAAATCAGTGAGGTAGAATCAGCTGCCTGCACAGACGTACACACTAGTGGTTTTCATGTACTTGGCATAATAGTTTTCTGTAGCTGACTTAAATAGATGTATTCTTTTCAGTGCAGCTGTGTGAGGGAAAATATATGCATGCTTCTCTTAAAAGGATCAAAGGCTGTATTTTTAATTTACGAAAACTTGTGTATGGTTATCTTAGCATTAATTAGTATCTGCATTATCTATAGCTTACAGTGTTATTTCTGAACATCAGCATGCCTTTCAAATGAATGTGTTACTGTCACAGCCATTATAAAACTGAATGGCTTCTAAGTATATTTTAAGACATGCTTGGATGACTTGCTGAGATTCCTAAGTAAGGATGATATCTTTAATTGGCAGCAACATATTTCCTGGTACTGCACTTTTAAGCAAGCACAACACTGTATTTTTAATGGCACAGGGTTCTTTATAATGAGCCGACGGAGGATATCGTGCAAAGAGCTGGGGCAAGCCGATTGCCAAGGATGGCTCTACAAAAAGAAGGAAAAAGGAGCTTTCATTGGCAACAAATGGAAGAAGTTCTGGTGTGTGCTAAAGGAGTCATCGCTGTATTGGTACAGCAGTCAGCTGGTGAGTACAGCGTACATCCAGCTCCGGGTGCCAGACAAACAGCATCTGCTGGGACTGAGAGGAGGGATGCTGGGGTCACAATTTAGGTGCACCCTGGAGGAGTAAAAGTAACTGGGTTTATTTCTCAGTCCTGGCATTTCTTGTGATCTGGGAAGTGTCTATGTGAATGTGAAATATGCAGAAAACTATGTGTTTTCTAGTTCAGCAAGTACTTGTGAAATGTTAACTTGCTGTCTGTTTTGCCCTGTAAAGAGCTGTTCTTTGAAGGCTCTGGTGACACTTGAATTTGAGAAATATTTTCCTGGGTATAGTCAATTTGCAAACACTTGTTATCAAAACTTAAAACAGGAATGCTTCTTCATTTCTTATTAATTTAATTTTTGGAAATGTCAATGCTGTTTCTCTCTCCATCCCTTTCCACACTGAGATTATTCTGTTCATTTGTCTGCTTGGTTTCTTTTTCTTTTGTTTTCTATATTTTTCTTTTTTTCCTATTTAAACTTTTTTCCTTTTTTTTTCTTTCTCTCTTTTTTTTTTTTTTTTTCTTTCTTTTCTTTTTCCTTTCAAATGGTAGAGGGCAGCTGACTTTACTCTGGGCTTGTTTGATTGGGCAGAGGGTGTCTTGCCCGTCCTAGGAAGATTCTGATATAATTATTCCCTTCACTTTGCTGTCTGGCACTACTACCTCTAAAAAGCTCTTATCACATTCAAATGATGCAGTGACAGAGCCCAGAATTAGGGTGTGAAGAGAATTAGGGTATGCCAGCAGAAACATAGGTTGAAACTCAGCAGCTTCAGTGTTGAATTGTGGATGGACATGAGGTTCCCTAAATGCAAATTAGCTGCTATGAAAATCAGCATCTCCCAGGCACAGCAAAGGCTGAAAGATTAAAAGAACCCTTATTAATTCTTAGAGCATTTAAAAAAAATCAAAGGCAATCTGGGCTGTTTCCACTTGTTTATTTCCATTGCAATAATCCCCATTAGAAATGTTGCTAACTGTTTCAGGGAACAAATAAAACAGTTTAAGCCATTAAAAAAATCCTCATACCCTGAACAAAGCTTTACTCATGTAGAGTATTTAACATTCTCCCTTCAGTCATGGATATAGTATTAGTGGTTTTTGTGGGGTTTTTGTTTGCTTGTGTGTGTGTATGTGAGAGAGAGAGAGATTTTTTTGTTTGCTTTTTTTAATCAGAATAAAAACTTTGACTGGTACTTCAAGATGATGTTAGCTATTTCTTTTTGAGGTAAAATGAAAGCAACTCTGCTAGTCTTGGGCTGCTGTTTTTTATGATGTTGTGGTAGTCTGATATAGATTCCTTTCAAGACTAAGTTAAATGCATGCATAAGAGAAAGAAAAGAGATAGAAAAATTAGGTAAAAAAAGTTTAAAAAGGCAATTTTTTTCCTAATGCTTACAATATCTCTGCTTGAAAAATATGGTCTGGCAGATACGCAGTTATACTTCTGGCCAGCAGTTTTAAGAAACGTGAGCTGGCTGGCTGAGGTGTCTTTTTAGACATGGAAAGTATCAGAAAGGAATAATCCAGAGGGGTAATCAAGCTGGGAGTAAATTAAAAAGGCAAGACTTTGAAAAGTTTGCCTCTGGGAAGAGAAGGGTGATGGGGGAGAGGTGCAAATTCCTCCACTTCCTTCAGTTGTTCTGGGCTGGTTAAGTTCCCCCTGTTAATAGCTTAACAAGTATGATCATGCTGGTCCCAGTGCTCCTAGACAGCACTCATCCTTTTAGTTCCTGCCTACTTCCTGACTGTCACTGACTGCCCCCAGAAGAACAAGGCTGAAAAATAAGTGTCAGCCTCATTCCAATTTATTTCATTTCCTCTGAAGAGCTCATATGGCTTCAAAATACTGTTGTCTTGTGTCAGCCCTGAGTTCTCACCTGTCACAGTTGTTCTTTAAGCATGCTAGCTGGTAGTACCTCTTTGCTTTCAACTTCTGCCCACTCTCACACACTATTTTATGTTAAAAATTCAAGGTTTCTTTGGGCAGCTTAAAGTGCTCTGTGTAACTATAGATTCAGGCAATGTTTGCAGAATGTCAGTAGCTGTGAGGTTTGGAAAGGAGAGGAGGTGTTCTTTGCTAAGACCTGCTTTCTTAAATTCTTGAGACTAGAGGCATGCTCAGAGTCGTACATGAGATCGATTAGACCCAGATATTCTCTCTTCTAGACTGATGAAGGACAAATAGCAGTGACACATTCACTTGCTTGCTTGACATTTCTTTTAAGTCTCCAGCCTGGCATTAGGACTGCCTGCACTTTCACTGTCTTCAGTAAAGTTAATCCTTGGTCCCAAAGGGGCATACAAGATGACAGTCTAAAGCTCTGTTGAAACAGGAGTCCTGCTTCTCACGTGCCTGAGGTTTCCTGTGACCAGCCCTTTTAGAGAGGCTGATGCCAAAGGTGGTGATGAAAGAGTGGGGCTGATGTCAAAGGAACTTGGTTCACACTGGTATCCTGCAGCTCTGCTTGACCATTTCTGTTCTCGTGAGAAATGAGCATGATTTGTTTGTGGCTGTGTGAAAACCAGACACTGGCAACTGTAGCATAGCAACAGGGTGCTGGACCTTTTCTCTAATGGAGTTGGAGAAAATAGAGAGTGGGTGGAATTTGTATGGGAACGTGCATTGTGCTGGATTTGGGTAGATAACCTCATCTGAATATCATCTTCTTGGTCAAGTTTGTCTTCATGTGCCTCTGAAGCTCTGGATGTTTCTGTGACTCTGGTTTAATTTTTCTTCAAGCCGCTCTGGTTCTGGATCTCTCATGAGAGGCAGATTTGGGTATATGATATAGGACACTTGTTGTGATATTTGCAGCTGATATTTCCTTCAATCTAACATAAAAATATTTTGTGACTGCCACAGCATAAAAGCGTAAAAATAATAAACGAGTCAGCAATAGCAAATTAGACACCCCAAGAATCAAGATTCTCCTTCACTGAAAGGAAGCTAGAGAACACAGGAAAATCTGAATAAATTTCGATGAGCTAGCTGAGGTCAGGGCCCGGTGGTCTCAGCAGGCTTGGGTAGGCTGTCCTGGAACCCCTTCCCACACACCCTTCTTCTTCCTATAAAACATGAGGCAAGTAAACTTCTCTCTGCAACATGGAAGCACTCCCAGTCTGGGGAGGGGAAGCTGTTTGGACTAGGAGGAAGCACAGAAGGGTTGTTTTTGCAATGAAAACACAGGAAATGTCAGAAAATGTATCTGAGCAGTCAGACTTTCTGGGTGCATTCAAGAACACCAGACTCCTTGGACAACTGCTCTTTATTAGTGTTTGGTTCCTTTTTTTTCAGTACCACTATCTGTAGGCAGCTGCCTTAAAGACAAGAGTTTAAATAGTACGGTTTGTGATCCTGCCTGACCCTTTGGCAGTTTCAATTCTCATACTGAAACCCCAGAGGGAATTAGTACTCCTACATAGGAAGAGGGGTGGTGGGGGAGGATTGTCACATGTAATCCTGGCTCCTGGCTCTTTGTGCTTGTTTCGACTGTGTTGGATAGTGTTGGCTGGAATGGGACAGAGGACTAAAGTCCTCTGTCTGATGGGTCTTTAGGGTAGCTTGACTGGTTTTCCAAATAGAGTTGAGATAGATTTTTGCAGAATGTGTTAACGATCGTTGTCATAGGGATTCAGCTGAAAAGAAATATAAATATAAAATTAAAGAGTTGCAGGCTGTGATCTACTGTCACTATTTATCTTTGTACTTTTTTTCCCCTCATTCACTGCATTTAAATTGGTCCTCACTCCAACAGCTTTGCTGGAAGCTGTATAATTACAGCCTTTTAAAAGAAAAATCTTTTACCTTTGAGTTGTAATAGCTGCTTACGTGGATGAGAAAAAGTCATTGATGTCGACTGATTGTGCTGAGAGGCTTGGGGACCTCTGGCCTAATATCTTACACGAATTATTCACAGTTCCATAGGATGCCTCACCGGTGTACTTGGCAGAGAGAAAAAAAGATAAAAAAGTCTGAACTGCTTTTCCAGCATCCGTAGGGTCTTCTGGGGGCAGTGCTGAAAAACTGATGAAGCCATGAGGAGAACCCTGATTTGCAGATTGGAGCTGTTCCACAATAACCAGATATTTCATTTTATAACACTCTTTTCAAAAATCTTGCTGCAACATTGCACTCACTTTAAATGACTTACTAAATCTCCTAAAGCCACAACATTTAGATAATGTATTGAGGCAAACTCAAAAGGACATTAGCCTCTTTCATTGGATTCATGCATTGTGTTTCATAAATAATTTCTTTTTTTTTTTTGAGTGCAAAGCTTTTTCTGTGAAAAAGTGGCTGTTTCTTTTTTGCCCCAAGCATTTGCAGAGACTGTTGTTATTAATGAAATTATTTTCCTACAATTTGGAATAGCCAAAGTACAGATTTATGTTAGGCTAACCTCCATAAAACCCACAAGAGATAATAGCTTATTCTTTTAAACATCCTGATTAAGTAGAAAACAGGTCAAGGTTCTTTTTACCTGAGTTTTTAAGGGCTCTTTTGCAGCTTTGCATCAAAATTTGAAGTAAGCTTGAGTGAAATGTGTGAGTTAAATAATAGCATGCTAAAGGCATGTTAGAGATAACATTTTGGAAGAAAGAAAGCAGTTAGAATTTCTTTATGCCTTAAATGTTTTAAAATGTCATTTTTACCCCAAGAATGACTGAGAAGATGATTTTGACATGTTCTCTTCCTGGGGTTTGTTTGGAATTCTATTTGCTGACTGTGATTACACCCATAAGGTTTCAATGTTGTGACTTCCTTTCCTTTTTCCCTTTCTTTTTTCCCTGATAATTACGAAGCTACATACCCATCAAACCCCTCTTTTCTGTTACATAGATGGCACATTTGAGATGTGTACAAATAGTGCATTAAAAAAATTCACACCATTATCCTCCTTCCTTTCACTCATACATAAAATGAAACATAAATTTTTCCTTAAATTAACAAATATGAAATCACAGACAGAATTAGTATAAAATCTGAATGCATTGAGAGAGAATGCGTATGTGAGAACATAATCTTTTACCAACTGGAACATGCCAAATACTGCAAAAGAAGTGGGGGTTTCTCTGTTTTACAACTGTTAAAATTAAACTACTGAAATCAAAGTCTACAGACCTATTTTCATTAGTGATTTAGAGGGCACTCCCCTAATTTAGGTAGAGGAGTCTATCTAAATTACTAATGGATTAAGTCAGTGGTTCAAGTCCAAGTTCCATTTCTGCATGGGTGGGAGAATTCCAGGTGAGTGTCTCCACACTGGCTCACGGGGTCCTGAGAATTCACTAGTCCAATACAAAATCCAAACCCTCAAACACTTTTATACATTGACAATAGAGACAGCGACTTATCTAATGGCATTTCATGGACTTAATCCCCTCACGAGTGCTTGTGCAGCACTCTGAACTGTCTATAGGATGCAGCCTAGACCAATGGGTACAGCACTGATAGATAGAACTGGCTGAGCTGTGATTGCATTTGAAACATGTAAGAAAGGCCAAACGTGTCCCACACCCAAGTTACCCACTCACCCACCTGATGGCTTACCCAGCTCAGGCCATGGATTTATTGCTGCATGGGTACCTGGGTATATTCCTTCACACAGGGTCTCATGGATAACTTTTTCTTAAACCGGGATTATTGATTCATACTGCAGAGAAACAACTGGCATTGTATGCATTTCTCATTTGAGGCAGGTTTCTCATCCAGCAATGTGTGCAATAGTGATTGTTGTACCTCATGGACAGCTCTTTTGAGATTGGTCTCTGGTATTCTCAGACTGGTCTTGGGAACCAAACAGGAATTTTGGTGTTCCCAATATAGTAAGTGACCATTTTTTGGTACAGAAATCCAGGATAATACAATCTCTATCTTTAGTACACTGCAGCCCAAGAACAGAGCTCCTTCATTACTCACCCCTACTCATTTACTCATCCCTGTAAACATGCTGTGGATCTGGGATGGTAATACTAGCTTTAGTTAGCTTGTATTTTATCTCAGTGAGTTTAGTCTCATGAAATTCCAACCTGTGGAATGGAAACAAAAGCTCCCTGAGCTAGTCTCTAAACAAGTTTTACAGAGATAAATACAGTCAGAGAGTGTTAAAAGCCCACAGTAGCAAATAAGCACTTTTTCATACAAATATTACAAATTGAGACTTTTTCAGCCCAGATGTAAAAAAATAATTTTTTCTCCTGCACTGAAAGTAAGTAAGAAAAATCCCTTCCACTAGTGCTGTGTGTGCTTGTGTGTGTCCTGGAGCAGAAAAACCCTTTACTGGTGACAGTGCAAAATACAAACCTCTCATATGAATGTTTAATATATGTAAATGGCAGGAATGAGGGTTAGGCCATGATTTATTGTACATCAAAGAACAGACGTGCAGATGTGAGGGGAAGCCACCCACTGAAATATCCATTCTGTATCCATATTTCAGTTCTTGGAGATTCATACTTGCAAGCATTAAAGCTCAAAGACTTGTCTTGATGAACATCTTTTTATAGTCTCGTCATATTCGTGCATAATGAGACTTGAGATACTGTCAGTCATCTTCATTTATCCTCTGCCTTTGTAATTGTTGTGAATATTTTACCTGCTTTAACTCAGTGTACACTTTCAGAATTTTAATGTGTCTATGTGTAATGGCTGGGAGCAGCAAAAATGTAATTCAGAAATGAGAATTCTGTGTTTTGGAAAGTACATTTTTTCCTGACATTACGTCCTACAGATTTTTGTCTATATTATAAATTGCTCATCTTAGGAGGATTCCTAATCTTATCACAGATGACCAGGTGTATGAGGATAGATGTAGTAAAGGAAGATGTTTCTGCTTCAGATGTTTCAGTTTCAGGCAGCACAAACAGGGATTTGAGGCTTGTCACTTCAGTTCTGCTGGAGCAACGCTCTGACTCAGAGTCCTGCTGACTGAGAACAGAGACGTCGATGCTCAGTAAACCTTCTCACATGCAGAAAGGGCTGACTGGATAAACAGGGTACTGTAGATGTAAATGCCTGCCTGGATTTTGCTACCACTTGTACCATGCCTGCAAATTTCTGGGGGGAGTGATAGCTGGGTGACCAAAGCCAGGTTTGCACTGAGGCAGGTTTGAAGTGTTTAATAACAGAGCTCAGCTGTGTGGGATGATCCCCTTGCACCTTGTGGGACGGGAGCAGCCTGCATTGTCTCTGCCTTGCTCATGTACAGGTGACCCTGCAAAATGGTCCATGCTGCAATTACACAGGGGACACCCTCCTCCATTTCTGCTTAGAATCATCTTGGGCCACTTCTGAGTTGTATTTTTCAGCTATCCATAGGCCATTATATGTGCTGCTGTTACATGTTTGTGTAAGATGTCATAGTACAAACGCACCTTTGAGATTGTAGGTACCATCCAGACCTGAATGAATGATATAACCCTTGTTCATCCTCATTAATCAACAAAATCTATGCTCACACTCTGCCACTTGCACCAACAGGAGTGGTGGCTTTCCAGCACCCAGGATTTGCACAAATATAGCTGGTATAGAAATATTTCATCAGGCGTTAATCTGTCCCCATGGTGATGAGCATATATTTTCACAGTATAAAAAGCTGTCAAAAACAAGCACTTGCATGTTAAATATTACTCAGCATTGGAGTCTACTAGCTTACCAGTTGGTTGATGTGGTGATATTTAATTTTTTTTCTTTTATGGAAGGCTGAAAAAGCAGAAGGATTTATAAGACTTCCAGACTTCAGTGTGGATCGAGCAATTGAATGCAAAAAAAAGCAGTAAGTTTATCTCTTGTTCCCACTTTTGCATGATTTTTTACAATGTTGCAAGGAATGAATCTCAGTAGTCTTTGACAGTGAAACCGTGGGGAGTTCTTTTGTGTTGTATAAATAATGAGATATTAATTGAGCTACTGAAAGAAAACCATATTGCAAAAATATTTTTGAAAAATCTCTGCCAGATGTGTTTTGCTAAAACCACAAACAACAAAAAAACCCCAGATCAGTGTGCCAAATGCTTTCTTTTTTTTCTCCTTTTTTTCATTTGCTGATTATGAGTAAGCTGTAGCTCTCAGATCCCCCCTCTTAGCTGAGGAGGTCAGCAGTGGTGCAAGTAGTGCTGCTTCTTTCCAAGCCTGGACTATACTTTAGGCTGCTGTGGTGCAACTGAGCTTGGGCTGTACTTGAAGCCTTTGCTTGTGCAGGAATAAATACTTTCTTTAGCGGGGTGCACATTTAAAAATATTCTCTCCAAACTCCATATGCAGCACTGACTTCCAGCTGTTTCTGAGCACACTTCAAAGGTTTGGAGGGGTGTTGCTGTTGTTCAAAGTTATAAAGCTCAGCATGGTTTTAATTGTGTCCCCCAAGAGAAAGCCTTCATTCTTTTTATGGAGAAGCCAGAAGAGTCAGTCACTGTTCACTCACCGTATGCTGATTGTGATTTTACTGTATCACGTCCCTTCCTTCAGCCATCAGTTTTCCATGCTGTGGGGTCTCAGCCTGATCGCCCACTCATGGAAGCTGTTCCATGTCTTGGGTCACTACTGGTGCTTTCTCCAAGCCTTTTTCAGGTTTGCTTTACATTTCAGAGCTGGAGGAAGCAAAACTGCATGTAGTATTTGAGTAGTGGGAAAGCAACAGGATTATGTAATGAAATAATGGAAGCCTTTGTTTTATTCTTTATTCCTTCCTTTTTAGTTCCTGTAGTTTATACTCTCTGAATACTGTGGGGCCTAGGAAATGAGCTAAAAATAGACTAGAGTTTTAAAGAAAGAGCTATATTGATGGACAAGCTAATCTGGATTAATACAGTGGAGCAAATAAATGTTTAAATAATTCATTCAGTTATTATTTTTTCTTTCTTATGGAAACTATTTTTTTCATATCTCTTCTATTTTTCTTTTCCTAAAGTGCTATTAAGATCAGCCACCCACAGATCAAGACATTTTATTTTGCGGCAGAAAATGTTCTGGAAATGAACACGTAAGTAGGAGCGACTGGTCATGTTTCATCCTGTCTCATGCATGAGAACACCCTTTGAAAGTTCATTCTTTCACTGTCAAGCAGTTGACAAAGTTATTTGGGGAATTACTGAGTCTAATTTTTCTGGTCACTAAATGGAAGAAAACGATTGCTCTTTGTTCACTAATTATAATTGAAATCAGAATGGCATAATTAGCCCTATTTTGATACTAATGTTCCCAACATTTGCTGGTATAAATCCCTTTCTGTTAGAGAGGTGCTAAGATTTGATGGCAAGTACATCACCATGGAAGAAGTGAGGGGAGAAAGGAAAGAGAGGGAAAACCTTACCATAGTTTTGTCCCAGAAATAATCTAGAACTAGAACATAACAGTTTCTGATTTCAGAGTATCACATCAGCTAACGAGGAGGGTTAGAAGGATAGAAAGGGCTGTTTCTTTAACGCAAATAAGCATTAACTTCAGCACCAAACTACACTGTAGTCGAATGATCCTCATGACAGGTCAGAAATTTTCTTTCCACAAATGTCTGGAAGAACAACAGCCAGACAGTTTTCAATGGAAGAAATAAAAATGGATATGAATGCTGTCATTTTAGAAACTACTGAGCTATCAGAAAGATAATATTTTCTACTGATCCAGTTTTGGCTGATTTAGATATATCTCATATCTTTGCCTTTTCTACTTCAGACTGCAGTCTGTCTCTATGCTATTGCATTAAATGGCCAAATACTGGATACAAAGCAGTACAATTTAAATGGGACGAGACCTCCTATGACAATCAGATCAGGATTTTAATCATGGCTCTACTGGTGATTTTTGTGAGATTTTTCACAGGGCATTGACTACTCATTCCTTCTATAAATGGGAGACCTCATACATATTTACCACAACAGAAAAAGAGAGAGGTTGAGAGAATGTGTGTGACCTTCTGAAGGGTCTATAGATACAGAAATGTGCAATATTACAGTAGTGTATGTACATAGATATGTATTAATAAATCTGTACTCTACAGATGCCTACAAGTAAATATAGATGAAAAGAATCTATTGTCCTTTGCAAGCTGGAGCTGCACAGGGCATTCTGGTGGGGAGATAACCATCCATTTCTGTGTTCTTGCATTTCCTACCTGAGCTGCTGAATGAAGTGACAAGTTCCTGAGGCAGATAGGATGAGGACGACTGAGAATGAGGGACTGCTGGGCAGGAATATTCCTGTAGAGAGGGTAACCCTGGGTGAAAGAGAAGAGATGGAAGGATGTATGGAGAAGGAAAATTAGAGCCAATGGAGCTAATTAGTGAGTGCTAACAGCCAGTTTGGAGGCCAGCTGGAAATTCTCATGTGAGAAATGTTTAGGCTCCTGTGAGTGAGTGATTGAAATCTGTGCAGGTGTCTTAGCTCTTATGCTGTCGGAATGATTTTGTTCAAACTCCACTTCTTGAGTAAATTTCATTTTGGCTTAAAGTTAGGTAGCCTAGTGTTAGAGCAGCCTGCACTGTGCTGTACTAAGTCCTCATTGTTGCAACTGATGATGTTTTCCTTGGCAAAGTATAAAATACACGCATTTAATACATAAAGTGCACGCATACTCACGCATATGTCAAAACAGACTAAAAGACATCTGTTCTCTTGGCTCCAGTCCTGCAAATACACATGTGAATGGTTCCACTGAACTCACTGGAGCATTTGTGTATGTAGAGTTACTGGTGTGCATAAATGGTTGATGGATCATGACCTTTTGTAACTCTTCATGCATATATCTATATATGCACATACCTGCACATATATCTCTATTAAACCAACAGTGGATTTATTAACACAGTAATTTGTTTCACTAATTTATCATGTATTTGCTATTGTCATGCACACTTGAAAAGTAAAGGCATGCTGACTGGCTGCATGAATTTAGCTGGCCAGCTGTACATAATTATTAGTGACTTGTCTGCCATTGTCATTAATGAAGTCCCAAATTTTTTAACAAATCTTTTCCTTTTTAAGGTTGGTTTTCATTTAAAAAATCATTCTGTTAAAATTATCTGTCAGGAAAGAGTCAATGGACTACTCTTACAGAAATGACACTTTTTTTTTCTGGATTGTTTGTGGTTCTATTGTTCATACTGCAGTCTAAAAGTGCAGTTACTTTGATGCTGATCTTACTAGCAAATTTCCCATTGCTTTAGTAGAATGTGGTGGTTTAGTTTGCATCTTTTACTTTTTTGTGAGATAAGAATTAGAAGAAGGGCAAAGCAGGCTCAAAACTTTAAAGAATACAAAGAAGTTTATTACTAACAGAATTAAAGGTAATAAAAAGAATGATAAAGATTACAACAAACTTTCCCTTTCCCTCCAGCACCTCTCCCCACTTATTTCTCAACTCACACAAAGGATAACACATGATTTTAGGTCAGAATTACAGTTCTTAAGTCTCTTCCATATTTGAAAGAAAAAAAGGTTTTTCTTCTGCTCCAGTGTGGTGTTTCAAACTGTCACTAACAAACAGACCCACCCGGAAAAAATCTGCTGCCGTGAAATACATTTCTCTCATGAATTCTGCAGTCTTCCCACAACTGCTATCATGAACCAAGAATGGGGTATTCGTTTTAAGGATAAACAAATTCCAGCCTGGAAAGCAACAAC
>VWZT01015832.1:1026303-1051688 GCA_013397055.1 Pachycephala philippinensis
GCCTCAAGGACCGGAAAAGAAGAGATAGACTTCCTTTCACTAGTGCCCTTTTATATGCAAAGTCGTGAGAAGCAATTGGTCCAAAACCCTGTCCATCAACTCAGTCTCTTCAAACCACCACATAGAATCAAAATCAAACAGAATGGGGTTTTTACCAGTAATGAATTCCTGCCTTTCATACTTTCTCTATTTATGCCTTGAGTTTTAATCTTAAAAGCTTGAGCTTTATCAGTTGTTAGCTACTTAAAATCTGGATAGATCTGAATGACCTTCAGGCAAACATAATATACAAAAAGTATAACTGGGGAATGTTTCTAGCACTGGAAAATGCAGCCACCTAGGAAGATAAGTGAAAAAAAACCCTGTTAATAGCTTAAAACAACCCAGGAAGTGAGACTTACTGAAACCAAAAGTACATAGCAAGGTGAAGAACGTGGTATGTTATGATCAAAAAGTTTGGTTTCAAGTGGCACAGACTGTGCTGCAATAGTTTTGGCCAGGGCAGCTGACATTGTCTTCTACGGCTCCCATGCCTTTTTCTTCATCTCAGGTGAAAGATGACACCTCAACAGCTGGACTAAATCACTGACATGGTGTTATAGCACAAAGACTTTTTCATTAGCTTCCACAAATGTGACTCCTGGGTCATCAGTAGTACCTTTTTACAGTAGCAGGGAAAGAAGATGTCCAAGGCAACTAATTCTGTTCACTACAGGGAATATTAGTATAGAGGTGACTGGTGCCTTTCTAGAAGATGATCTAAGAAATAGAAACTTTGACATTTAAGAAATAGAAACTTTGACTTCAGGCTAGTGAAAACAGATGTGGTGATGTAGGGAACAACTGAAAGAAGCAAAACTCTGTCTGAAGAGCATGTGAGTGTCCCTGACTCTGTGTTCCCTCTGTTTCAAACACAGGTGGTTAAGTAAGCTGGGAATGGCTGTAGACCCTCAGGCACCAAATGGGAAGAATGAAGAAGGTAGGATCCTAACCTGTTTCAGTGTGTAACTACATTGTGTTCTTTACAGTTTTTTTGTTTGGCCAAATTTTTGTCAGCCCTTTTCTTTCTTTTAAACTATCATGGGTCTGTCTACTGTCTGAGCTCAGAGAAACCACATTGTCATGGCACAGGAAAAGAAAAAATGGTGAGAAACTGTGAGTGAGAGACACTCGGTGATCTTGTCAGAGGTGTGTAACTACTTTCTGGCAGTTTGCTGGCTTGCTAAGCCTACCAAGTGTGAAGAGGAACAGCTGTGCTGCTCTGGGTGTTGAGCTGGTGAGTTATATCACAGGAGCTGTGCTGCAGCATGGCAGCTTGCAGCCCTGGGAACACCTTGTGCTCTGCAGACCCACCCCTACTGCGTCCTCTGGTCCTGGGGGTTGCAACAGAGGCAGTGTTGGGGGACAAAGGTGGTGCTGCTATTCTGGGCCTACAATGTGTTTCAGAGCCAAGCCCGAGAGTTCATTATGGAATGAGAAACTTTAAAAGCTCTGAAGCAATTTATTTATTGTCTTAATTTGCACACTGACCTAATATAACTCTTGGTGGGCTGATAGCTGCACTCAAATCACAAGTCTGGGCAGAGCAGCTGGTTTAGAATGAGAAGTGCTCTGGGTAGTAATATGTTACCAAACCAGGAATGGACTCTAACCTGAGGAATATGTGTCATCATTTAAACATTTAACTCTCCGAGGAATATGTGTCATCATCAGAGCTTTTAAGTCTCCATTTTTAGAGTATTGGTACCCAGTGCCCTTTTTAGAACAGCTGAGCTTGTGAAGGAGCTGTCATTATGAAGAAGAAACTGGTATTTGCAGTAGTATGAACACTTAGGTGATGCAACCTGTTTAGTCTAAGCAAGGAAACGTTCCTCTCTGCATCCCTTTTGCTTTATCACAAAATTCAAGATTGTGGTTTATGTCCAGGCTTGGGACATGTAATTCCATTATTGATTAATTTGATTTGGCTCCATTTATGCTCTACCATTAAAAGCAGCTTTGGGGTTGGTAAACACAGATACTACTGATTCCTGGAGATTCAGCTGGTCTCATCAGTTTCTTAGTTTTCAGTTCACAGTCGTTTCTTGTCAGGAGACTTGTTAATTCCCACACTGTCTAATTCCTCCTGCCTGTGTCGTCTCTGAAATCAACTTTATCAAAACACTTTAGGATAATGGGCTACATTGAATATTAGGTTGTGCAGCAAGAACTGCAAGATACTTGTACTCAGGGAGGAAGTGTGCAAATATGTTTTCCATCTTTTCATGAAAGGAAGAGGTTGATGCAAAATGAGAATGGCCAAAATTTTATACATTAAACCAATTTTTTTAAGCCTCAAAAAATGTGATAGTGGTTGTATTGGCTGAATCAAGAATTTTGAAGCAATACAAAATGAGTCATTCCACCAATCTTAATTCAAAAAAAAATGTCCAAAAGATGCAAAATTATCCACTCAATAACCTCTGCAGCAGGTTATCTAATAACCTTGCAGTAACATAACATTGCCAATATTTCTTCGGCATTTAAAGCTAGTGGCCGATCTCCCCTTCAGAAAAAGACCTTCTGATTCTGGTGTCAAACACCTCCTTGTCTTTTCATGCATGTTTTGTCACAGGTGATCCAGCAGCTGCCTTCAGTGTGGGTGCAGAACCTGCTGGTGCCTGGGTGGACATGCCCTTACAGAAACGTTGCTATGCTTCATAAAAACACTGTCACTACCCACAGTCACTTCTGTTCCTGCTGACCAGTTCTTCCTCTCTGTATCACACACCACAATTCTTCAGAAGTCCTGGATCTTGTTGTGGCACTTCTTGTGTATTCAAGTACTTTCTGTGCATTTTAAGACCTCCTCCCTCACCATTTGCCTATTTAGAGTATCAGAAACAGCTGTTGATTCTTTTTCAGTACTTCTGTGTGCCCAAAAAGGAGAGCTGTAGAAACAATAAGCTTTTTACTAAGAGTTACTCAAAAAGGCATTAATAGAGTCTTAGAATTTGATATAGGCCTTATTGCAGCCAGTTTCAGTTATTTATGCTTACATGTGCCAGCATATATTTCCAGTAAACAGAAGAGCATCTATGCTACTCAAAACCCCTGTGGTTCTGCAAAGAGTACAGGGAGAAAAAGTCATGAACCTCTTTAAGTTTCTCTTTGTTAACATGTTAGAAAATTCTCTCTTGTGCACAAAATTCTTCTCTCTTACAACTTTATTTGCCTCACTCTGTGCTTATTAACCCCCTCCCAATGACATGCACAAAAATAAAGTGTGTGAGTATTAAATGAGTTAATTTTAGACTAAATAATCTCAGGTGGCTGTCCAGAGACTGTGCTAACACTCTGCTTTCTAGTGGTGTGAGCCCCTGAAGTCCAGCTCTGATGAAGTACTCCCTGAAGTTAAGCAACCCCTGTTCTCTGGGGCAGAGCTGAACAGAGGCTGCTGCTGGCCAGCACAAGCTGCTGAGGGCATGTGGCCAGAAGGGCAATGCTGGATCCCATGGAGACCACAGGGGCAGCCCTTGTTCTGTGACCCCTAACACTCACTGAAGTTGTCCTCACTAAGCTCCGACTTTGTCTTTGCAAACTCTCCTGTCCCCAGCTCAGTGGGGTGGGGGTGGGTGCTGTCACCCTGCACATGTGGTGCAGGGCAGGATGCAAGCACTCGCTCCTGTAGAGGTTACATCTGTGCTGGGAGATTTAGCAAAAGTGACCTTTGTGGCCTTTCAGAGCATAAAGAGGGCCCGTAAGAAAGACGGGAGGCAAATCTCTTAGCAGGGCATACAGGACAAGGGGTAATGGTTTTACATGGAGAAAGAGCCAGTTTAGACTAGATTTTTAGACTAATTTTTTACAGTGAGGTTGGCAAAACACTGAAACAGGTGGCCCAGAGAGGTGGCAGAAGCTCCACCCCTGGAAAGCTGCTCTTCAAGCAGCTTGGTCTAGTTGAAGGTGTCCCTGCTCATTGCAGAGAAGTTGGACTATGTGACCCTTTAAGGTCCAACCCAAACCAAACTATTTTATGATTCTATGATCTTGTCCAATGTTTACTACTGCCAGGTCCTGGGCATAAGAACCAGAACATTCTGCCTCCCTTTTTCTGTGTATTTTACAATAATTATCACTTCATTTAATCCACCTTTAAACAAATTTTTAGAAAATGTTTTCACCTGCTGCACAAATAGTTGAAAGAAATACCAGCATGACTGCCTCTGCCACATGTCAAGACATATTGAGGCTCTTATCAGTTTGTTTTTGTTAAAAAAAAAAGAAAAAAAAAAGAAAAAAGATTACTAGGGTAGTCCTGCTGTGTTTGCTTTTCGTACTACCTCTTCACATGTAGTGCAGTGCCGTATGGTGTGTCTATGTGAGTTACCATGTGTGACAAAAGACGCTCACAAGGCTGCTCTATAGTTTCCAAAGCATGGCATGAACAATCTGTTTACTCCAAAATTGCAGCCAAACCCCCAATGCCTGTTGCTAGCTCCAGGAAAATTTACTGGTTACAGAGATTGAGGGATTGCCTCCACTACTTGCAAAAGCTCTCCCCTGACTTCTACTACAAATGAAACTTTTCTTTTAAGGCTGTAAAGAGAGGGAAAAAATCCACCCCTAACATGCTTGTGAAACAGTGCACCCAGTGTTTCCTGTCACACCAAATTAACAACTATTGGTTTTACTAAAAAAAAAAAAAAAAAAAAAAAAAAAAAAAAAAAAAAAAAAAAACAAAAAAAACCCCCAAAAATTTAAAAAATAAATATGTTGCCATGAAGTAGTGTAGCATTACCACAAGTGGTTTAGGAGACACTGACTTGTTAAAATGTGGTCCTAAGTCCAGAACACCCTACTTGGTGACCTTTGGTTGCCACAGCACTGCAAGGAACAAATATTTTGGTGTAACTCTTTATTTTTGTTCATTTTCCATGTCTCCATCAGAATGCTACAGTGAAAGCGAACATGATGATCCAGAAATAACAGACACACCACCTCCACCCTATACAGTCCAGACACCACCTCCTCCTCCGGTAAGTCTTCCCGTAATCACCTTGTTTCTTGTTGCAAGCAGGTTGAAACAAACTCTCTTGAGGTGGAGGACCTCTAGGAATAACCTAAAACAGTGTCTGGAAATGTTCATCCTGTGCTCCTGTGAAACGTGCATGCTCTGACTGCCCACCCTGTGGCAGAGCACACAGTTATCACATCCTGCACCACAGGGAGCTTTGCACTGTAAAAGATCAGCTGCTTCCTATTTATCTTGCTGGAGAAAGGAAGGTGTCATTCTACCTCATGCACAAACTGTGTCTTTTCTTTACAAGGTTTTTAACACACTGCTATAAGCTGGTTTTTTCATACTATTCTCTCTTTTTTAAAAATCCATCCTGAAACCTCTCTCTTTTTGTGACCCTGGTAGCATCATCCAACAGCTTTGTATTTATTTATTTGTGTGAGCTCTTTTTAAGACTGCTGAATTTGAAGCTGCTTTTGTGGCAGTGAAGAGAAGGGAGAGAGGCCTCTTCAGACAGTGATAAAATCCGTTTTTTTTCCTCTGCCTCTGAAAAATAGACTATGAAAAAAGAAAATAGGCATTCTTCCAAAATCTATGTAGCATGTTGTCCCAGAATATTCCTTCCTGTCTCAGTTCATTTCATAAATTACAATAAGCACTATGCACCCTCATGAGTCTAATCAAATTGACTTGCCTAATTGTTATCTTCTTCTTGCCCTATTAATCTCATTTCTATATAATTGTTTTTCCCGTTGATCTCATTGCTCTTACGTGTGCTTTAAATGGATTTTAAAAATTTTCTTTAATTTTTTTTTTTTTAAGTAAAGAGAGAAAAGTTGTTAATTTGCTATGACAGGTAGCTTCACTAGTAGGTTAGGGGTGGGTTTTTTTCCTCTCTTTGCAGCCTTAAAAGGAAAGTTTCATTTGTAGTAGAAGTCAGGGGAGAGCTTTTGCAAGTAGTGGAGGCAATCCCTCAATCTCTGTAACCAGTAAATTTTCCTGGAGCTAGCAACAGGCATTGGGGGTTTGGCTGCAATTTTGGAGTAAACAGATTGTTCATGCCATGCTTTGGAAACTATAGAGCAGCCTTGTGAGATTCTTTTGTCACCACATTTTTAATTTTAAAAAATTTTTCCATTAAAATGGAAAGTCAAATTTACTTAATTCCGTGTTTAGAAATGAGTGATCTGCTTCGGGCTGGTAGTACAGCTGAAATAAGGAATCCTGAGTTCAAGCCTTTCCTTGACTACTTGAAAGTCAACATTGAGAGGTGTGCAGTAATATACTTAGTACTAAATGTTCTCATTGCATCTCATGGAAGGGAAGTGTCTCCTGCCTCACTGCTGCAGTACAAGTTCCTCAGCGGCAGGCTGAAATGACATCCAGGAGCTGGGGTGGGCACAGGAGCAGCAAAGCAGGAGCAAATCTGAAATATACAGATGCGCTTGTGCAATCACAGGCATTAGTAAAAGGAGATGACACGCACAGGGTTGCCTGTCTGGCAATCTCTAATTAGCTCACATAAAGCTGGGAGTGCATGTCACACTGTCACCCACTTGCCCCCCTCATTTCAGCCAGATAAGTCAGCCTTCACTTCCTCTCCTGAAACGTGTAACATTTACCACTGGAACAATCCGCCTGGCACTCGGGGGTGTGAGGCGTTCACTGCTGTAGAATGTGATTCTTTATTGCCTGTATTAGCTGGAAGTTAAATGTGACTGAGTGGCTATAAATATCAGAGAAAAGAAGAACTTTGGCAATATGTCTCCTGCAGTTATTCTGGGCTGTGGGTCAGTTAATGAAGCGTCTTGAATTTTATACCTCAGTGGCTTGCCTTTAGGAGGCTGTAGATGTCTTTTCCGTCTGCTCACCTCTGGGTGAATGCCTGCGTTTTTCCAGATGATGAGTTTTAAACAGGTGCTGTTTTTTAGTTTTCTGTTTTTCTGGTTTCCTGCTGCTTGTTGGTGCTGCAGGGGCGATCTCCGGTTGTCTCCTTCCCATAGGCTCCTCTTGAGTGCTGTCCTCCATGTTTTGGCAGGGAGCACCTGGGAGACAGGCAGTGGTACAGATGCTGAGGGATCCTGCTTTATCAAGCTTTCCCTTAAAGGTTGTCTTCTCTTCAGCCTTTACCTTTGTCAGCTGATTTCCCTTCTTCTTATCCCTTAAAATTCCATCCCCTGTGGACAAAGGTTAGTGTCTCCTGAGCAAAGGTGTCATCTTTTCACCCCAGAACTGGCCACTGGAATAAGCTCCATTTGCTGTGGGTCTGCCCTGTGCTCAGCTTGCTTACATAGTAGGAACAGCTCTGTTTGGCTGCAAGTCAGAGCCTTCTTTTAAATACCATATTTCATACCCCTTTCACTTCTGGACAAGTGTTGAAACAAGAAAAACCCTGGAAAAGGACTGGGAAAGTGCAGCTTCTGCTGAAAACTCAATTCTAGGATTGGAGACTGTGGTTGTCCCTGGGAATGCTGGTTAAACATTGCTCTCTGCCCGTTTATTTGTTGCAGAGTTCTTGAACCAAGCTGTGAAGTCTCAAATGTGGTGGATTTGGGTTCATATTCTGTGGGTACAGCACTTGGCCTGCTTCAAATTTCTCAGATTGCTACTGGAAATGACACTCATCCTGACAACTCAGCTCAGTGTCAAGAATGTCACAAGCATTGCCTGGAGTCAATTTCTTTTTATTATTTTAAGCAGAAAGGCCTCCAAACTTCCTGACATCAACTCCAAACCAGAAACTATTAGTCTGGAAACTGATAGACACCCAGGTGCAGGCTCTGTTACATTTTAGAGCAGCAAACACTTTGCTGTACTTCTAGCAAAAAGTTTATACTTGCTGTTCTATTCTTTGCTGACTCAAACCTTTTTGGAATTTGCAGAAGAAACAAGTAGTGATCATGAGCTTCCCATGTGTATGCATGGGTTTGGGTACTGTGGAAGAAAAAAACGTGAGGAACAAGTAAATTATAACATCTGTAGGACAAAAGTTGAACTGACCACTTGTGTTAATTTGTCCATGTGTGAATGGATTTACAGTTCAAAAATCAGCAGATATGTTGAGTCAATAGATTGCAGCAGTGGCCAAAAAAGCAGTTGAAGAGTTTCATGGTCATAATTTTTCTCTAAAAAAATATAGAGGCTCATTAATCTCCAGTGAAATTCTTACGACCTGCTTTTTAAAATATCCCCAAATGGAAATTTATTATCATATGGATGATTGTAAAACTTCCAAAGGAGTCACTCAAATAAGTTAGGTAAACATTTGTCATGCCAAAGTAAAAACAAAACACAACACATATGCAGAGAAAAAGAAACACCTACTGGCAGTCATATTTATTCTCACCCATATTTTTTAATTACCACACAATGAAAATGAAAACAAAAATATATTCAACTCAGTGAGGCACAGTCTTCAAGTCTTCATTTCAATAACGTTTTTTTTTGCATGGGCAAATGCCAGAAAAATAGAGGTGAGATCTAGTATCTTCCTTTCCTGGCTTTGAACAATTGAAACTAGACCATCTACACCATGCGGGCAAGAGCTTTTACTGTTCGGTTATTCTGCTTGAATTTACAAATGCTTCAACAATTTGTCTTTGTGATAGGAGCTCTTAGATGAAATGCTTCGTATCACCTGTGTTCCCAAGGGCGTTTTTAGCACTCATGGTTTCCTACAGCATCTCCTTGCCCTTTGCTTGAGGATGCATATGTGAAGGTTTCTATTTTAGAAACAAAAACACACCTGAAACACAGCGTTGTACTTCTCGTAGAGGAATATGAATGTCTGGGTCCTGCAATTTTTGGAACAGTACTAGGGGAACTGTGAAAGGACTAGAGAACATGTCTTATGAGGAATAGCTGAGAGAGCTGGGTTTGTTCAGCCTCAAGAAGAGGAGGCTCGTGGAGGACCTCAGTGCTCTTTACAACTCCCTTAAAGGAGGTTGCAGCCAGGTGGGGTCCAGTCTCTCCTGCTGTGCCTGCAGTGAGAGAACTGGAGGAAATGTCCTTAAGCTGAGTCAGGGGAGATTCAGATTTGATATAAGACAATTTTTTTCACCGTTAGGGTGGTCAGGGATTGGAATAGGTTGCCCAGGGAGGTGGTGGAGTCACAGTCCCTGGAAGTGTTCAAGACGTGTCTGCATCTGGTGCTGGAGGATGTGGTTTAGTGTTTTAGGAGTTGCAGTGCAAGTGCTGGGTGCATGTCTGGACTGGATAATCTTGAACGTCTCTTCCAACCTTGACAATTCTATGATTCTATGAATGGCTTTGAAAATTTACAGAAGTGAAGAAGCTGCTATAAACAAATAGCACCCACAGTCTGATATAGGTCCTCCTCATCTTCTGAATTGACTACCAGTTACATGATGCAGCTGTATTAGAAGCACAGGAAGACTTTGCTGTTTTTAATATAAGAAGGACATAGTATACATTACGGTGTATGATACTGAATTGCACAAGTTTATAAATCATAACAAAAAAATTGTTACTCTTCTTTTGGTTTATTTGAATAAAACTTATTTCTGGTTTACTGGGTTATAAATAGGTATTCCAGGCTAGTCCCTTTACAGTGTTTGCAGCTTTTCCATGTTTCCCTAGCAACACCTTCTCAGTAATTTTCAATATTTTCAGTCTAGTTATCGTCTGTTTTAATCCTTACACAGAACTATTCTACATAAATATTGAAACTTGCCAGAATTGTGGTCCATCAAGTCTGGTATTCTGGTACTGGCATTGGCCAATAGGAGATGATTTGCAGAAGGAGTAAATTTCTGCAGTAGTCAGAAATCTGGCTTTCATATCATGATTTCTGATAGTTTCTGCTAAACCTTCTTGCCCTGGTGAATGGTTATCCCTTGAATGGACTAGTAAAAATACTTCTTTACTTCAGTGCTTGGGACCCCTTCTGTCTATCTCTGGTTATTGCATTGGTGGAACTGTCGAGTGCTTCAAGACAACTACTTGTTCAATGGCTAATTTATGGTTTTTCTTCCACACTCTTGATTAGACCAATGAAATAAAGATAAATTAAAGAAAGAAGGTGAGTGTGAAACCTAGCACAGAAAGCTACATTTGACACAATAGTTTTCCCTGGTCTTTGTTTCTAGGCATTGACAGGTTTGTGTCGCTTTTGCCTTTGGCTTCCTTGTGGCTTGGTTTCTGAAGTGACTGCTTTGTAGGAGATCGCCATACCCCAGGCCTGTTTGGATGAATAAATAACCAGATAATATCAATTTTTGGTCACTTAGTATTTCAGCCGCATATCTATATATCATATAGAACCTACAAACCTACAAACAGGAGTAACTTGTAAATAATTTTTCTTTTTCCTTCCTCCCCCTCCTCCCTCTCTCCTTTTGTTTCTGGAAAGCAGGATCAGCAGAAGTCATCATTCACCTCAACTCTGTCAAGTGAAGCATCTTGTTCTCTCTCCTCTCCTGAAAGCACTTTCAACTCCCAAGAATCATCATCTTCCTTGACATCCAAAGTGGTTTATTCCGAGAGGCAGTCCTGGCTTGACCTGGTTAACAGCTCTGCCACGGAAGAGGGTGATCAGCCTTTAACGTTCTGCGTGCAGATTCATTCTGATGAGCCGCCAGAAGTGGTCTGTGGAGACGCAGCAGAAAGCCAGGAAGTCCGGCTTTCCGAACCCAATGGTGGATCCCAAACCTCTTACTTAAGTGCAGATACACATTGTCTAGCTGTGCCAAATGCAACAGGACAGCGATCGCTAGCCAAAGGTGAGCTAATGAGAGAGGAGATTTTTGCTGCAGAGCCGTACAATATGACAGTTACGGATTTCCTTAACTTCCTTTCCCCTTCCTTCCTCTGTATTCTTCACTGAAGAGTTTTCCAGAGCACATAATTTATAACAAACATTCAATTTACTGCACATTAAATATATAACTCAGTATCCACTTGGTAGGTACCTTTACAACTTTTCTCAAATTGTATCTGTATGTTAGATCATAACCTCTGTATATAAATCTAGTGTAGACATAATTTTATTAACAGTCTTCATTTCAATGCAGATGTCTTTTATTAGCTAGGATTGAATCAAAATGTTAACAGTGTGTCACAGAATGGACACCGTAACCAAAATGGAATATATAGGAAATAGTGAACATCGGGTTAGGTGCTTCCAATTTTACAAATAAACACACTTGCATTTACTTGAAGTACATACTCCCTATTTGCTTCATTAAGCTTCTTTGTAATCAAGAGAAAACAACCAAAATCCTGAATCAGAAAGTCTATTAAGACTGGATTTTGTTTAAGCAAATAAGTATCTGCACAGTATCCTCCTACTGAAATGTACTGCTAATTGAAAAAGGTGGCCTACTTCCAGAATTTGGTTGTTGTTACTGTTCATAACTCTCCTGTGTAGTGAGGAAATATCTCCTGCCTTTTGAGCAAAGCTGCTTCTTTCTGAATTAAAAGCAGTTAAACCCTGAGTTGTTCCTGGCATACAATTATTCTGCCTAGAGGGGTAATACATAAGGGAACAACAACGTTCCTGTGCATCAGCTCTTCCCATGATTCCAAACCCTTGTAAAGATTTGAAGTGAGTACTTTGTTGCTGAAAGAGAACGGTTGTCTCAGCACAATGCAAAACAAAGGTGCATCTAAAAGCTTAGGCTGAAGGTAATGCAATGGTGGGAAGAAATTGCACTGGAGTTGTTGGGAACTCAGGGTGTTTCTCTGTAGGTGAACTTGACACTGAAAAATGATACTATAAGGCACATTAGTTACATTGTCAGTCCCCCTATTGTTTTGCAAATGTCAACACATAGCAAGTTGACACCCCTTTATATTGTCGTACCTTTTTCTGGTTTTACAAAAGAAAAAAAGACATTAATCAAAGTACAGTTTTTTATCAAAGGTGAAAATTAACTCAGTGTTTTATGCTCACCTTCATTATCCATTTTCTTGGCTTCTCTGCTAGAAAACTCTGCAGCAAAGAAGATCAGAAAGAATTAAAATCCAGAGTGAGCATATGTGCTGTTTCTATGTATTGGAAAAGAGTGCTGTGCTTTGAGAGAGTTACTGTGAAATATAATTCCCCTAATTCTGGCTTTGCAAGTTGTGAAAAGGCTGGGGCTGGCAGAAATGGAGTCCCTAATGAAAACGTCATAAAGACGTATTAAATGCATTGTTTTCTGTAATTTTACCTACTGGGTTAGATAAAGATTCAGTAGTTGCTCTTCAGAAATCTAAACTTTTGCTTAGAATATGTTACTCTGGGATTGTCACAAATCCTGCAATAATGCGTGGGTTACTGCTTTCCATCATAATGTAAGGGTGACAAATACTTTTATGGATGGTCATAGAATTAGCATGACACATTCATAATCACTTATAGTTTGATAGTCTCAATCACACTAACCAATAAAAATGGGATTACAATGTAAATCAAGGCACATTTTGGTATATTACTGCTCTGTGCAAGATGGTTTAATTTTGCTAAGCTTATTCCTGAGGAAATTAATTCTTCTGTTGCTCACTGCTAAGTTGATGGGCAACCCTGATGGAACAGAACACTTCCACCCTAACCACAGTGGTGATTGCTGACAAAATTCCAGAAATAGATAATTTCACCGAGACAGTCACTATGGAAACTGTATAACCTCACTAGTTATTGTCTGCATCGTTGTTGACCTAGTAAAATATACAGTGTACACAGGTTTGTCTTTCCTTTATCAGTCTGCATATTATGGGCTAGGTGTGGAGAGTGCTGCAGTGTGGGGTCCTCCCCTGCAATGGCCACCGAAAAAATTGAGCAAATAATTTGCAAGGACATTAAGCTACTTCAATTTGAGAATGAGGTAGGAAAAGAAGGATTAATGTAAAATAGCAATTCAGTTCCAAACGAAAGTTGTCAGAAAGGATCCAGTTCTGGTTCTGCAGCTTATCCCCCAAGAATTTCCCTCACCAGGTAGTTAATAAGGATGTGCATGAATACTGTGAGATGAATTCAAGTTATTGGGTAAAATCTAGCTGCAAATTCTCCTGATTTACAATAACTGGTAAGAACACCCATGTTATCTGGTGCAAAACAAGAAGGCATATCTCAGTGTAGTCATTATTTGCTTCACAGTGCTTCTGAATAGCGCATTTCTGAGATGTTTCAGAGTCATGAGATTGCATCTAGGAGGAGACAAATCTGTCTTTTGTCAACATTTGTCCTGAAAGCACATGTTCCCTGTGTGTAAACATTGCCCTGTTGTCATCAGAACAGCTATGTAGTCTTTGATTCCCCTCCCCACAGAACCTGTGGGTGTGTCTGTGCTCTCTCCTTCTCCTGGTGAGGATAAAAAAACCCTGCCACACTGTTTTCTGGCCACATTCTTCATGGTAAAACCACATGAGGAATTTTTGGTTGTAGCTGATAAAAGCCTAGAGTTGAGGTGAATATTTTCTAGAACTGAAGAGCACTTTTGCTGGACAAAGTCTAGAAATGTTGGTACCTAGAAGGAAGAAAGAGTAGCTGTGGTTTTGTGGGAAGAGCTTACCATGAAAAGGTACAAAAACAGTGAAGAAACCTTAGTTTAACAGTGAAAGAAGCATTTTTCAGAAATAAATGGATTAATGTCCATAAGAAAAGCTACAGGTTCAATTAAATGAAGATGGATTATTTTTTCAACAGGAATTATTTAATGAACTCTGCTAAGCAACTGTGAGTATCTGGTGCAAGGGACCATAAGATATGATATTTTTAACAACCTTTCCAACCACTCTTAGTAGTGTTATGAACATTCCCATCATTAATTCTCCGCACCAGTTACTGGGGAGATGTTACATACCAGAGAGTGATACACAGGTACAAAGACAGGATGTTTATCAGTTTTCTCTTTTGAAAAGAGACCAACATTATGCATCCATAAACTTTTTGGGAAAATTTAAGACTTTGGTGATACAGCTTGCTACATGCACAGTGACAAAGGATTCTAAGCTGCCTGTGATGCAAAGAAACTGAAAGGTAAACAAGAAACAGCTGAGAATACAAACAGCTATCTGACTACGTGCGCTGTATCCAGAAGGTGGGCTTGCCCCCTTCAGGATGGCTAGACACTCTCCAGCCAAGCTCCATCCTCTGTATTTCTTCCGGCAACCACTGGAACAAAAAGTATCTGACTGTGACCACCATAACGAAGCCACAGGAACTGAGAGGTTGTATAAGAAAATAGTGTGTTTCTATTTATTTAGGGATCTACTACTGTGGGAGTAAGATCCTTCTTTCTTGCATTTTCTGGGAGTTTCATGACCGTGTGAAGTTAATGCATCTTGGCAAGGCATTCTTATTTTACCCCTTCTTGTTTATTTTACCTTAGCTCACAGTAGCTGTGGAAGATCTGCTGTGTGCTGATATTGTCAAACCTGGACAGCTTTTCAAATACTGCTTGGATTTTATCTGGGTTTTGTGGGAAGGAGTTGGTTAAATAGGAGCAGGAGGCATTCAATTCCTTCTGTTCTCAGAACTGACATCCTCTTCCTCTCTGGAGTCTGTCTGTGCCAGTAATAGCCAGAACAGATCCTCTGGTGTGCTCTGGGTCCTTTGTTCCTTCTGCAAAAGTTATAGAAAACAGCCAGATCAGGGCTGAGACTAGCCAAGAAATGTGCCTATGGTGAGAACAACTGTGTAGAGAAACAACTTGAATAATTATTTTGTTTCTCATCAAAAAAGCTTTAGAAATCACAGTGAATACTATGGTGCAACAGTTTTCTGAACTCTCTGAAAAAGAGATACTTATTTACGTTGTTTCCAGTTCAGTCAGTTTATGAAAATTCCACCCCTCACTGCTGAGTCCACTATACTGTCAGACAACAGAATCTAATTGTTGGTGGTAACATAGTTTCCCTATTATTTTCTTCCCATCTTTCCTACCTTAGTTCTGCGTTTGCCAGTGAGGAGTTTGCCTGATCTATGCTCACCTAATTGAAATTTTTCACGTATTTTCTGTTCCATAGTTATGTGGGAAATGTGATTTCCCTGAGGTGCCTTCATATTCCCATTCAAAATTCTATTACCAGTATGGTGAAGGGCTAGGGGGTGGATGGGTAGGTAAGGACAAAAATAATTTATGACTTTTGGTTCCTCTGCTCATCCCAGCCTTGGGTGTATGTGTTCTCTCCCACTGGCATCAAAAATTCTAGCAGAATCAGAAACAGAGGTGCTGGAAAAGCTACAAGAAGCTCATAAGAGTAGCAAGAACAGGAGGAAAAAGCAGAGTTTTTTTCCCTGGGATTAATACACAACTGGGAGTCTGTGAGATCTCATTTACAGAATGGCAGAACAAATATTTACATTTCAGATAAATTTAGTCAGATACATTCTGTTGGAGGTGTTTTTCAATACAAAATGCTCTTTCTGCCAAACATTTCTAATTTCTATATCCTTACCACTGGGAAACGATCAACTTTATTTTTCACAGCTGCTTTTTGAAAAGTTCTGGATAATTTCACTTATGTAGGCTTAAAGAGCATTAAAGTTGAGATTTCAGACAGGCTCTTATACTGATGCTCCAAGATGGGGAGTCTCAATACCTTGATGTCTGCAGCCTGTGGGAAGTTGGCTGACAGGAGACTGGAAGCTGAAATTTGAGGAGGTGAAGAATAGGCACGTTGGAATTCTGGCAGTTGTTCTTGTCTGTGATATCTCCTGTTAGAGGGAAATTCCAGATAAATGGCATCAAGCCTCAGAATTGTGTTTTACTTCCCCTAAATCAGAATTTTTCAGTTGTGCCTAAAATACTATTACTACTCCAACCTGGAAGGTCTCTTTCTCTTGAATGTGAAACCACCTCAGTGCAGAACTTCCCTTTTCCTCAGGTCAGCACTGGCTCTTTTCCACTCTGCTCACTGAGGAGTCTGACAAAGTTAAAACAGATATTCAACATTGCAAAATTTTTCTAGAAATGCTCAGAAGCTTGAGCAGGCTGCGAGGTTTGTGAGTGAAGGGCACGTAGAATCCCAGGAAGACAGGTCCTTCCAGTGGCATCACTCAACAGAATTGCTTATAGTTAGTAGTGCCAAGGGAAGAAAAAAGTGCACCATGCATGTGTTCCCCCCAATTGCATGTACCCCATCATACACTCACACAATGTGTAATATCCTTCCACTGTGGCCATTTCTTCCTTTCCACTAATCCTTCAGTAGGTCCCAGGAGAAAAATGAATGTGTTTTATCTTTAAAATAGGATGAGATAAAGAAATGCTGTAGTAGCATTTCAGTTTCCTAACTTGCATGACTGAGACAGAAAGTGCTTAGCTTGAGGAGTGGCTGGTGGAAGAGATAACTTGCTGTATTTTATTCTGAAGTGACTTTAAATGTGCCTGACGTGAGCTGTGTGACCCATCTGGAAAGAATCAGTCCAGTGCAATGCTAGTGGGGTCCAACCTATCCATATTATTAAGATTTTTTTGCCTGCAGAATATATTTATCCTTATAAACATTCAGGTTAAAAAAAAGCTCAGGGTAGGGAGAGTACATCTTTATTTGTGAGTCTGACACAGACAATCTGTTCATTTTTACACCAGGGCCTGAGCTTATGTACTGTGTGCTTTTTGCACATATTTTTACTTTGTGATAGAAAGCAAATATTTTGTAACAATTTGGTAGCATGGTCTAGACACCACAGATTTCTTTCATAGGAAGAATCCAAATCACTGCAGCCTAAGAGTACAGAACTGGTGAACACCTGTACCTCTGTCAGAGATCTGCTCCTCTGCAGGTCAGTGTTCCGATTCCAGGAATCCAGGTTCAAGAAGTACCTTCTTCTGTGAAAATGTGCCATGAATATTTGAATCTGGAGAAAACCTCCAGTCTGCTAATTTTCTCTCAGGTGTTTCATGGGAAAAACAAGTAAGCAAATTACAGGTAGTGCTTTCTTAGTTTACTTTTGTGGCATTAAGTAATACTGAAAGGCATCATTGTGTGAGTGAGGATAAACATATTTTCTTATCCCAGATCATTTTATTGGGCTTGTTAATTGAATGAAAGATATAATTCCTCTGCTCTTCCTGCATTACCTCTCCCTGTTTCAGATTAACAGCACCAATCTAGTGCATGCAGTGGCAGCTTCAAGCCGGCAAAAAGTGGGTTTTTTCTTTCTGAACTTGGCTCAGGGGTGCTCAGGACACTGAAGGTAAAATTCCAGACAGGTAACAGACAGTCTGGCCTCAGTTTATAGAGGTTTATTGGCAGACATATTGACATACTGTCAATAGCAACAGTATCTGCTCCTACTCAAAAGCACAATATTAAGATATTCTTTTATTTTTTAACTGTAGTTGAAATTCATCAAAGATGGAGACAAAAGTGGTATATAATGCATACCTGGCTCTGCCCAACCTGTAAGTTCCACACACCCTTGTTTCCCAACATTTTACTGAAATTCCATTTAGTTGCTTTACTGCCACTTCTTTTATCCACCTGGTATGAAGAATCTAGCACATTCCTTTCCCTTTGAAATTACCTGACTGTGATTAATCCTTTGGAGGATAAGAATGGGGGAAGAATAACAAACAGGAGAGGAGTTTCAGGTTGCAATCTTGAAAGACCACAGGCGCTGAGTACACTTTGATGGGCAAGTGCATCATCTGGAAGCTGCCTTCTGGGCTTTTCTGACTTTGGCTCCATCTTTTTCTGTGCTGAGTGTTACTGTCCTCCTTACAGTTACCCACAAGTGCATGGAAGATATCAGAATACTTAGCGTGGAAGAACAGTGTTCAGTGAGGATGTTTTCTCATGCTTGCTGCTTTGTAACCTGTTTAGGACACTGAGGAAGGTCATGAGTTAGCCTCAAAAGGTGTCTGCAGCAGGGGCCTTATGTGCCCTGTGGGTTGACTTTATCTAAAAGTTGCTGGACAGGATTGAAGCAACTTTTTTTCTTCTTACACACTATTTCTTGGATAGCTGATAAAAGTCAATTTATCTCTCAAAGTGTTACTGTGCACAGTGCTGGTGGGTGATGTCTAGAGCAAAGCTGAGCCAGTCCTGTGCAGAAGCTGGCTAATGAAACAAACAGCTGCTTCATCCCAAGAAAGTAGGCAGGAAACTAGTTATTACGAGCCCCGTGGCGTGAGCCAACAGTTCTCAGGAAATACTACTGCCGTGTATTATGCCTTACACTTCCATTTTTTTTTTCTGTTTCCTGCAGCCTGTTAAATATACAACAGTTCTCCTTTTCCTCTCCCAGCAATGTACCAATGTTGGAAGTTATATTTAGTTTTTGTCAAGTTACAGTAGGCTTTTTATAACCACACAATAGTGAAGAATAGGCCAGCAACACAGTGAAGGCAAATATTTGCAGCATATCATAAACCTTTCTTGTAACCTAAATATTTAGAAAGATTAGAGATGTAGGAGGATGCTGTGCTTTATAAAACTTGGAAAAGATAAGAAGCAGCCTCCTAAGCATGCTGACATATTGCAGAAGCCTTTTTGCTGCAGCATGAGTGAGCAAAAGGACCTGTTCCTTTTGTTCAGAATATATTTGCTGACTGCAGATGATTTAGAAAAGTAAATGTTTAACTTTTCTTTAAAAGAAAAAAGCACCCAGCCAGTTCAGTGGGAACAGGGAGGACTGCAGTTGAGAAGAACCAACACCATTACCCCCAGTGATATAAAACCAAGTGTTATCCAGAGTGGATCTTGAGGGATTCATTAGCACCCTGAAAACAGCAATAGCTGTAAGATTTTCCTTTAGTGATCACTGAAGCTGTGTGAACTGAAGAACAAGAAGGGAGTTGCGCAGTCTGTTGCTAAAAATGGCCTCCTGCTAAAACACCCCTACATATGCCTGGCACATTTTTAGTTTCCGTCTGTTCATTTTTAAGTTGTTTTATTCTGAGAAATGCCTTTGCTTCAATTTTAATCTTATTTTATGCTATTCTCAGCTGTTTACTCGCTTTTCCTTTCATGTACTCTCTGTCTTGGAAGATGGTCCTGCAGAGCCATCAGAATTATTAAGGTGGAGATAATCAAGGCTTTCTTGTTAGGCATTACAAGCAAATTCTCTGCTGCAATCTGTGAAACTCAGGGGCAAGACATTGGATGCCCCAAGGGTTCTTGCTTTAATCTGTTTTCTAGGGACCTTCTCATTGGGCCTCTGGAATGTTTTTATGTTTCATTTAATTGCTCAATTTTTTTAAACTCTGTTTTCAATAATTACCAAACCTGGTGATGAATCAGTACACAAAACAGAATTTGCCCTGTGAGTTCCCAGGTAGAAACATTATTCATTGTGTGTAGCATGTACAAAGGGTGAACGGTTGTAGGTGCTATCAGAGTTGTTTCATTCAAACAGAGTTACTGACAGTTGTTCAAAGTCTGTGATATATTCAGAGCATTAAAGCAGCACTCTCTTAGTGGAGATACAGGCTCACATCTGTTTGGATCATTACCCGATTCTTAACAAGATTTGAGTTTGGAAGTAGGTCTTTCTCATAGGCATTATTACCCTAGAAATTACCCTAATTGCCCTTAGTTTTAACTTTAATACCATTATTTTTGACTTGTTTAAGAGCCTTCCTGAAGGCTGAACATAACATTTCTGTTATCTGCTGCCACATTCACGTTCTCATACACGGTTTATTCTTTTCTTTGCAGACCAGGAAAAATGTGATGATGATGATGAGATGGAGAGACTTTACAAGTCATTGGAGCAAGCAAGTCTGTCTCCCATTGGTGATCGTCGACTGTCGACTAAGAAGGAGCTTAGGAAGTCATTCATCAAGCGCAGCAAAAACCCCTCCATTAATGAGAAACTCCACAAAATTCGAATGCTGAACAGTACATTAAAGGTGAGTTTGCAGATGTTACCAAGGAAAAGCCTGAGAGAAAGAAACAATTTGGCTGAAAAAAGAAGCAGCATAGACTTCAGCCAAACTCTAATTACATATTTACTGAAAGCCCCCGAGAATTTTAAGTTTTTGAATTTTTTTTTTTCTGCTTCATTGTGAACACTGATCTGTGTTTTGTTGTTCAATTTGAACTGGAAGCAGAGGCAATAGCTCAGGAGGGACCCTTCTTGCAGAAGTTCCAGCCCATTTGGAAAATTTAATAAAGAAAACTTCTCTTAGTTAACTGGAAAACTTGCAAGCTCAGCTGAATGCACTAAGCAGGGGAGACTTAAAAAAGGAAGAGCAGACAAAGTATGCTGATGATAAAGGACATGAAAATGACCCTGAGCCAAAAAAAAGTTTTCCTTATGTGATTATTAGAGAATGTACAGGATGTGCCAAAGCTATTGTAAAGACCTCCTGTAACTAAAATATTTTTAATAACAAAAGCATCCTGCTTTTATGTTGGAAATATATCACGAACTGGAGGGGTGCAGGGGTTCAGGAGATGTTCCATGAAAGGGCCGGTAAATCTGTCTGGAATATGGGGATTTATGGAGCTGTTTACTTGCCAGCATCAAGTGTCACGGGATTTCAAAGCCTGCTTCTGAATGGTACTGAGGGAAACAGAAAGCTTAACCATAGCATTTATATTGTAAGGAGATGAAAGAATAAATGCAAACTTGAGGCTTCACTTGTTTCTTTTCGTATGCATTAGAAGCAGGAATTGAGTATCTTGTTTCAAATGTATGTATCTGGCTTCAAGCACTGTAAGCTGGAGAAATGCATGTAAAATGGTTGGACTTGATGATCTTAGAGGTCTTTTCCCACCTTAGCAATTCTATGATTCTAAAAACTTATCCTATCAGCAAAATCATTGGTTGGATTATTAGTTGCAATGGGAGGCTTGGCTTTGGCACCTCAGCCTGTGTTGAAATTCCTGAAATTGTAAAAGGAATTGGAGAGAGAGGCATTCTTCCTGACTTCATATGAGACCTGGTGAAGTCTCTCCTTAGTATCAAAGAGCTTTCAGTGATATGGTAGTGACTATAGAAATATTCATTTGCATCAGCAATAAAGTGAGCCCACATAACAGAAGGTTAGTTTAAAAAATATGCCTATTTTATAGGACAGGAAGCTATGTACAGAAACATTCTGCAAGGTTTTCCCTGATAGGAGCCTCACTAATAAAACTAAGACCCAGTTAGTCCAAAACTTGTGGGACAGTCACTTTCATTAGTATGGAGCTGAATGGAAGCCTTAATGTCAGACATGAGCAAGGAGGACAATGGTGAATTGATTTAGTATGGAAGTATTATATAAGTTGTGATTAACTTAGGCTTTTCTAACACTTGTATTTAATATGGAAAAATAAGTCTTGGAGCGTTCATAACATATAAAATGTGTTGATCTCCTTGTTTTTTGGGTTTTTTTTGCTTTCTTCAAACTAAGAAACCAGAGTATTGACAAGACAAATATAGCACAAACTCTTTCTCAGACACAAACAGAGTTCTGTACACTGCAGTGTTTAAGTTAGCCTGTCTGAAAGGCAAATGCCTGCAGTGGGAAAGTGCCATATTCTTTACATCAGTGGAATTATGTGCTTTTAAAGTCAATTTTCTTAATGTATAATATGAGACATAAGATAATTGGAAATGATCTACTGGAAATTTAAAAATCAGGAATGTTTTGCTTCTGATCCATATGTACTCAGCTTTAATTAAAACCCTATTAGTTTGAGAAGTGATTTATGCAAGTCTCAGTGCAATTTTAATTTTAGACTTTTGACTCCACATATTTAACAACAGATTAATGTTTCTACCACAATATATCATTAACAAAACATGCTTTGAATAGTTTGGAAGAGAGGAAAGCTATGTGGAAATGCATCACAGTCTTAGTGAATGTGGGAAAGTTTTAGTTCTACAGGAGAAATTCCATGGCATGACTTTTTGCCAACATTTGTCCAATAGAAATACTTCTTTCCCTTCTACCTCCCTATCTCCTCTCTTCTCTTAAGCTAACTGCACATACCCCTGCATAAATGCCAGAAGTCTTCTTAAAAGTGCTGGCACTAGGTCTTGAGGGTAGGACATGCGTAAACTACAGTTGAACAAGCTTTTGGGTTTAAAAAGCAGCCAAGGCTTCACAGAGATTGGAGCAGTTGAAGGTTTATTAGAGTAGTAGTGGGATATGGATGTGTAAACAGCTGATTGCTGCTACCAGAAGGTGCAATGAATGCGTGGGAGTCCTTTCAAGGTGTTTTCAAGGCAGCCATCAGCACAGGGTGCCCTCGGGTGTGATGAATAGGTGGCAGCAGGAGAAGAGGGTTAGAACTATTCCATTGCTTTCACACACAGACTGGAGGTGGGGGCGGGGAGCCTGGCAAAAGTTGTTAAGGTTTGTCAGTGCAGCATGATGCCTCCATTAAGAAATTACTCCTGCTAACTAGGGCTTCTCTAGCCTGTGGTCCATTGCATGGACAGGCAATATGGGCTAGAAAAGCAAAGTGGTTTGTTATGCCACAACATGTGAGGACATCAAAGGACATCAATATGTGAAAGGAGGGTGTAATGAAGACGGGGCCAGGCTATTTTCAGTGGTGCCCAGTGACAGGACCAGAAGTGATGGGTTGAAACCGAGGGTTTCCCTGGATATCAAGAAACACTTTTTTACTGTGAGGGTGACCAAGGTTGTCCAGGGAAGGTGTTGTGTATCCTTGCAGATATTCAAGAGTCATCTGCACACAGCCCTAGGCAGCCTGCAGTACGTGGCTCTGTTTGAGGAAGGGTTTTGGACCAAGTTACTTCCAGAGGTCCCTTCCGAGCTCAACCATTCTGTAGTTCTGTGACATACAGAGTCTCCGTGTCCCTGCATCTGTCACTGCTCATATCTTACAAGTGAGCCAGTGTGCCTGCAATATATAGTCTGAGCTGCTCTCGCCTAAAAGTAGCTACTGTATTTATTAGTAGTAGCTAGTGGTAGATGGCAGCCACATGTGCTGTGGCCAGTCTACTGTCCGTGTACAGATTATATCCAAAATTATGTTCAGTCTCCCAGAGAAGTGACATTTATAAAGCGGAATAAGTATTTTTTGAGAAAGTTAGAACTCCTGTGAATTACAGAAATAAACACTGTTGTGTCTGGTTTCATGCAAGTACTGTCTTGTTGAGAGACAGCATAACAATGAGTAATTTTCACATAAATCTTCTCTCAGGAAGTTTTGTTAAGAAGCCTATAAAAAAAATCTAGATGGAATCATAACTTGCCTTTAACTGGGAAGAATTTTTGCTGCAGACATAACTTTGATGACCCATGCTCTAAAAATGGGAACAAGCTGCCAGGAGGATGGGTAACTGGCCATCTCCTTGTGACATGAGTCTAATGTTCCCAGAGTGTTTTTATTAGGGACAATTATCTTGACAGTTTCTGTGGAAATAACCACTTGTTTTCTTCCTAGTGTAAGGAACATGACTTGGCCACAATTAACCAGTTGCTAGAGGACCCAAAGTTGACAGCAGTGAAGTACAGAGAGTGGAGGAGCACAAACATCATGCTGGTCCAAGATATTTATCAGCAGCAGGAGGTCCACGACATGTCCACAGAGAATACTGAGGAGCAAGAGATGACTCCACAGCCAATCACTGAAAGTGCTATTTGATCAATGGCACATGGCAAGATTTTTCTCCACGGGTCTTCACGTACAAGCAAGTTAAGCTGCTGTATCTCGAGGTTTGTTTTTCGCAAGTGTGCTTCAAAAGGAAAACAACCCATTCTCCAGAGTTTTGAATGCTCTTGCAGAACTCACTTAATGTCAAAAGGGCAAGTTCACCAAGGTAAAAAAGCATGCCTGAACTTGGCCTGCGTACGTAAGAAGACTACTTAATGAAGCAGCAAAGAAATGTTTTTCAGTTTTTGAAGAAGAAAATTATAAGTGTCCAGCTTCGGGAGGACACAGAACTAAGTAATATGTACTGTATAAATATGAGATCCTTGGGATTGCTTTAACCATGCAACTTACCTGGAAATTAAGCTGAACTGATACCAACAGGATGTAGTCTCCTCTACATTTTTACCCTGTATGGTAACCCTATGTATGCATTTTCATCTCTGCATCCATTTACTTTTACCACTCTAGCAGTTTAACGTGAGACAAACGGAAGAGTAATTATGCATGAGTTGATACTATAGACAGCTGCCAGGCACCCACTTCGGGCTCTGCCTCATGTTTTATGAGTTTCAAGTTTATTTATGGTCCAGACCAAGAAGGTACTGTCTTTCTACATGAAGAAGAGATCTCTCAGTTTTTGCTAACATGTAATTTACTCTTCAGTGAGACAAGTTTCAAGTTGTCTTATGGACTTGGCAGAATTCCTTGGAAGATTATGTTCTGCTTTCTTATTTTTGACAATTGGGAGTATATAAGGTACACATTCATCCCAGAGTCCAGCTTAAGGAAGGTGATCAAGTTCACGAAGCAGAAGCTAAATAACTAAACTCCTAATGTGGACCTGGAAGTGTAAAACAAAGCTGCAAATATTTTTGTAAATATATGTAATTTTATGGCTTATATGAATGTGACTACGTACTGTATAGATGTTTTATTTATATATTTATATATGCTGAATTTCCTAATATAAATAGGCACATGTGGACCAAGCCCACCCAGATGCGAGTTCTTACAGATTGACTTGAAATGCCTTTTTGTTTTGTGTTCCATTATAGATCACAGTAATGACTCTACAGCTGAGACATCTTCTGTGACTCTTTCTTCTGCTTTTCTAGCTTTGAGTTTTAGATGAAGAAAATCTGTACAACTTAGGGTCTGAAAAAAAGTTTTCTAGAAAGTTTCAAGATTTCCCTTTGGGGAAACAAAAATAAGAGGTTTTGCTGCAGAATCATGATTTTTTTGGCTTCATTGTCCTCAGTACAAGGGTTTGTGTTTTTGCCTTCCCCTCTTCTAAAGTATAAGGCATTTTGCAGTGTGTCGAATTTTTAAAAGCAAGAATTAGAAAGAATGAGCGCCATTCTCAAATTAACGCCACTACAGCAACTGTGACAATCTGCACTTCTGTTGCTATTTCATAAAGATATTCTTTGTCATTAGTTTTCAATACAGTTTATCATTTAAAGCAAAATACACTATAGAGATGCAGCCATATTCATCTGTCTTTATATATTTTATCATAGCTTGACTAAGAAAAAAGGTAACGGTTAGTGGGAACATATGAAGTCTTTTCCACCTGTGTAGTGATTAGTTTGACTGTTGATATTGCATTTTTAATACTCAGCAGCTTTTCTTTTAAAATAGAGACATGGAAATAGATGAAAATGACTAAATGGGGAAGCAGACAGAAAACCCTGGATAATAAAAAGCTATTCTTTTCAGGAAATCATCATATGAGCAGCGATTTCATCACTTCACTAATTCTAACTAGAAGTCAAGCAAGCTTACTACCTGGTGTAATTTGGTTTAGAGTAATTGCATCTTAAAAATGGAGCCCATTTTTAGGATACTTTTTTGTTCCTTTTTGGTTTTTTTT
>VWZT01015832.1:1051730-1088175 GCA_013397055.1 Pachycephala philippinensis
GTTTTTTTTTTGTTTGTTTTTTTTTTTTTTGTTTTAATTCTTCCACCATTCGCACTGAAATGCTGCCAATTAAATTCTGAGAGCACCATGAAAATTAGAAGTGTAGGGCTTAATCTGCTTGGTCCATTTAATTTTTAACTACCTGGTGCTAAGTAATCGATAAATATTGGAGGTCAAATTGCATGTACATTTTCTATCACACATGTGAGTTTCTCACGAAACAAAGCATATAAACACCATTTTCCTCCACAAGCATCTTCGTTTAAATGTTGAAAAGTAGCACATGCTTTAGTGGCCTGTTGAGCTGGGCCAGACAAGTCAGTGCCTTGCAGTTCTAAGCAAAGTCCTGGTCGACTTGGTTTGCTGAAGCAGATTTGCAGCACACAAAGAAAAGCACTATGTGGCCTGTACATGCTGTGTTGGCTCTTTTCACACTGTACTTGTATCAGTATATACACAGCAGCTTTCTCAGATATAGAGACAAACAGATGCCCTTGGACTGCCCAAACTCTACTATTGGCTCTGACAGATTACACAGCCTAAAATTGCTTTTAAATTATTCTCTTTCAGATGGTCACTAGATACTTATTGTTAAACTATTGAGGTTTTGGAGACCTGCTGAGAATGGGCTCTACCACGTCTCAGAAAAGAACAGAAAATTCTTGAATGGGGTTACTTTAATCCAGTTAAAATTTTAACAAATTTCTGTGTTCAGGAAAACAAATGTACGGGTTTTATGCAAGTACTGTGCAGGAAATCTAACTCCACTCTCTTCAGCTACTATTTAGACTCAAAAAAACGGAAAGCGTGGAAAATGCGAAATGAAAATTGCAGTAAAACAGGATTAATTTTCTGGCATTACTAATTACTGTGACAGTTTTTGCTGGGTTTATCACAAGGGGTTGCCCAGCAGCGTGAAAGCCATAATCGGAGACAGGATTACGTACAAGCTGACAGATACAGCGGGGAGCCACCTCAGCAGGAGAAATTTGGACAAGTCCGTGCTTCACTCAGTGATGCTTGGAGTAACTGGTCTGTCTTGGTCTGAATTTGGAAGACGTGCACTATTGACTCATAGCATAGGGAGCTGTGCATCCCTAATGTGTGAATGTCAAGAAGTCTTTAACCATCTGCCTCAAGGGACTTGTTTTATGTACTTTTTCGGGAGAAAGTATGTATGCGTGGATATGTGCACATGCACAATTTTTCCTCTGTCAGTAAAGCCAGTTGGTGCAGTAAGTCCAGCAGTGGAGATTTTGGAATTGCTAGTAACAATGTCTAATTTCAACTGTTTCTGCAGCTTTTCTGGAAATATAATTTCTCTGTTCTGGTGATGTATATCTCATGAGATACCAGAATGAGGTGGGATCACATTTCCTTTCCTATGATGGAAGAGATTTCATGTGGGGATCATGAATCATTTTTACATCTAGCTCTGATGATTCAGCCAATACTAGGGTTTCACCTTGTCATGGTTTTAAGTCCAGCTGGAGATGAAACACCATGCAGTTGCTTGCTCAGCCTCCCTCTCTTTTCCTTCCCCACCCCAGTGTCATGGGGAGGAGAACTGAAGTAAAACTTGTATGCTGAGACAAGAATGGTTTTATAATTTAAAATAAAGTAAAATACAATAATAATGGTAAATAATAATAATGAAAAAGAAAGAAACCCAAACAAATGATGCACAATGCAATTGCTCAACACCCACTGACCTGTCAGACCCCTCTTCCCAAACCCAGATCAGGCCCCCTTTCCAGGTAACTCCCCCTGGTTTATATATTGGGCATGATGTTCTGTGGTATGGAACATCCCTTTGGTCAGTTTGGGTCACCTGTCCAGCTATGCTCCCTCCCAGTTTGTTTTTTTGTGTGCTTCCTCACTGGCAGAGCACAAGACAAGGAAAAAAGTCCTTGACTTAGGATAAACACGACTTAGCAAAAAAGCAAAGTATCAGTGTGTTATCAATACCACTCTCATTCTGAATCCAGAACACAGCACTGTAACAGCTACTGAAGAAGAAATTAACTCTACCCTAACTGAAACCAGGAATAAACAAGAATAAGTAATGTGCTACTTCTCTTTTTTTGCAAATAATTTTAATTTTGGAGGAAACCTTCATATTGAGAGAAAAGGCTGGTTTGGGATAGCCAAGAGGGAGGGGAAGCAAAAATGTGGTATTTGATTTAAAACTCTGTGGAAATTCAGAATTTTAAATTATCTCTAACTTGGAAAAATTATGGGCGTGTTACATCTATTGTATGAACCTGTAAGCTTACATGTCTGTTACAGATTTAATACGAAAACCTGTATTTTTAAACTTTTCAAGTAGCAAAGGAGCCCATGTAAGCATGCTTCTATGAGAGGAACTCCATGTGTTGTGGTTGGGGTTTGGGCTTTGGGCTTTTTTTTACTGTTTTGCTTGTTCAGTCATACAAAAGTAACCAATTGTAATGATGGCCTAGGCTTACTTCATTTATATGAGACATGTCTTTCTGTCTAACAGGAAGCCAAAGTGGTTTTCTTATAGTAGTAGAGCCAAAGTGGAATTTCCTGTTTTGTGTGGGGCATTTCAAGGCAGCAGACATTTTAAGATGTCAGTGAGCATTTCCTTGATGCTTGAAGATTTATCCCATTTTGGTTTGCTTCAAGCTGCAACGTTTTTGCATTTTTTAAAAACTGGCTTCATTATGAACTGAAACAAAATTTGAGGTGAAAAAAGGAAAACAGAACAGAAAAAGCTCTGAGCTAAGATCGTGCTGAAATCCACATGTCTGCATAGGGTAATGGGAGCTAAGTTTGCCAAAAGCTAAGAATTTCAACACTGAGGAAGGATTGTAAGGTGTTGAAAAGAATACTACATTCCTTGAAATTTGCTATAGGAGATGTTCCAAGACCTGTCTGCTCTGGAAAAATTAATATTTTCCTAATTTATTTCCTCCTGATAAAAATCCAGAGGGAGTGGTTTATAAGCTGGCAGCAAGTTAAAGATGAAATATGCATGTAATTAATTGATAGATCAACAGCCTTGATGTATGATCTGGAAATGATTGACTTTAGATGAGTCAGCCTGTAACACAGAAAATTCATTTCTTTGGGAAAGCATTGTAGCTACCAGTGTCTGAAGCTTATGCACCCCATCTGGCCCACATGAAGTCCATTTTGAGGGTGTAGGTGAATGGCCTTTCTCTAGGGAAAACAGCTTGTGTCATCATACCGTAGCTGAGGAACCACTCCCTGTGTCCTAGATGCCTTAGGACCTGCCCAAATTATTCTGACTCTTGAAGCTGCTTATGGCAGTTTTATCTTCTCCCAACTAGAAATAAAAAGAGGATATGAAAACACATCTCCCACTCCCACATGAAGAGAAAGTAGCACTAGTCTAGAAAATATTCATGTAAGTCACCTTATTTATGAGTGTTTAGCAAAACAACTCACCTGATGAAAAGCCATTTGTGCATGCAAATAGCAGTGCTCTTGTGCAAAGCTTTCGGTGCTGGGGACTGGCCCAAAGGAAGAATGGGTGTGTCTATGCCATTGTTCTCTGTGTAGAGAGGGAAAGTCATGCACAGAGGAATATTTTCAAGGACATCTATCAGGCAGGGGCAGGGCCTGCAGCACCATGAAAGTACACGGAATCCAAATTTCCTATTTTACCTGCTGAGTCTTTTTTTTTTCTTCACTGGTTTAAAACTCACAGCACAATGTTGGCACTCAATGCTGCCTTTTTACTGCTTGTTGCCCACACGTGTGACTTGATTTTCATGGAATGATGCACACATCTTGCAGAATGAGAGCCTTATGTTTGCACTTGTCAATTAAACACTGAAATGAGAAATATTTTGCTCGGCCTTTTTTTTTGTTTGTTTTTGTTTTTTGTTTTTTTTTTTTATTTTCACTGCAGGTTTTTCAGTTTACTGTTATAAAATAAAATAAATTTTTGCTGGTTCTTTAAACAAGCAATTTCCCTGTGGGACTAATATTATTATTAAACTGTATAATCTGGAACCAGGAAGAGTCAATGAATGGTTTGACTGAGGAATGCCCTCTACTAGTTCGCAATGTAATATTTGAAACTGCTGTTAAATTAGTTAACTCTATTTAATTGGTTGTTGTAGGCACCCTTTAGGAAGATTGGTCTCTTCTGACAGGTATGAGGTGTTACTGGATTTTTTTTTAGCTCACAGAGCAGCCTGTTTCAATTAAAAGAAGACTGGAATTTTTGTCAAAAGGGTTTCAGTTTAGCTGCATAGGCCAGCCAGGTAGCAGTATGGTGAAGGCGTGCTACCTAGGAAATGAGCTTGTCCTGAGGGCTCAGCTGAAGGAAGAATGTCCCTGTCTCTGTCCCCTCTCTTCTCCCAACCTCCTGCATGCTCCCACTGCTTGCCTTGGGCTAATCAGCTCATCATTTGGCACCTCTGTCAGCTCAGCCAAGTCAGGCAGCAGGGAAGAGACACAGCAAGCTGGATACTCATCTACAGTGATGATAACTAAAATTGCCTCTTGGAGAGGTTCAGTGCCTGACAGAGCCCTCAGAAGGGAAGCAGCTGGATTCTGTAGGCAGAAGCAGAAGGAAGAAGAGCTGTGTAAGTGGAAGGGAAGAGGGGGACATTTTCCTTTCAGAAGCAGAGCATTAGCTTGGCTCAGCTTTGCACAAAGTTATACCTTTGCTTCCGCCAAGCAATGATTTCTTGTTTTCCCACCTGCTAGACAGCGAGTTGTGAAGACAACCTGAGGAAACAGTTTTCATGTGATCTCAGCCTGTGCTCTTGCTTTCAGTGCTTAATGCACGGCCAAACATTTGGTTTTTGGCCTGAAAGCCAAATTCTACAAAAGAGCATCCAATGATATCTTTCCTTAGGATCCTTCCTGGCATGCTTGCTGTGGGAATGCTGACAGGAAAGGCAGTGGGGCACCATCTGTCTACCCTTATGCCTGCTGTAACACCACAGCTCACTGGCTTGGGCCGCCTCTTGTTTGGCTCTTGCTTTTGCATTGCACCCTCTTGTGGTGGTACAAAGCATAAGCTGTTCCAAAGTTTCGTAAAGGTATCATTGAGTTGCTCATTATGATTTGGACATTTTTCTTTTATCTGCTTAGGAAAACCTGCTGGGCTTTATTTGGCTACCTGTGAGCTTGGGCATTCCCTGTGAGCTTGGGATGAGCATGATCACTGGCAACAGAAGAGGGCAAAGGCTCCATCCCGGGCATCTGACCCGATTTCATCACTGCTTATTTTGGAATGGCTCAGTCGTCATTCTTATTATTATTGTGGCTTTTCCTTATTGCTGGAAGAAAGTGCCTACTGTCAGTGAGAAAGCTCCTGTATTATCTTCCTGTTTTCAAGAGATAGCCTCGTTGTCACTAGGAGATGTTTCATATTGTCCAGCAGAAGCCTTGGCAGTACCTGGGATACAGTGTACGGTGCCAAACTGCTCTCTTATTTCGATGGCGAAACTTGTATCTTTCCCCTTTCCACTTCTTGACAAAGTGGTGTCAGCCCTGGGCAGACAAACAAGTTCTTGTACTGCCGGTGGGAAAACACAGCTGCTGCAAACGGGTCTCAGCGTGTTCCTGATGGAGAAAACTGATCCCTCAGCACAGCCTGCTGGCTGCTGGCAGCACGACAAGCGAGGGGGGAAATCACAGGTTTGCATGTAAGAGGGGAAACAAAAATAACAGGTTTTGCTCCAGGATCATGATCCTTTGGCTTCACTGTCCTCAGTACAACGTTTTGGGTTTTTGGCTTCCCCTCTTCTGCATGTGTACAAGTTTGTGATGGTCTCAGCCATCAGCAACATTTGAGGAAGTTTTGCAGAGAGGTAACAGCATTTACCGCAGGTGGGAAAATGGAGATGCTCTCTGGGACACCGACCCTCTCCAGACCTGGAACAGAAGCAGTAAAATGAAACCGAGGTCAGTCTGGGGATAAAGATGCTCTATGAGGAAGAGAGAGTGAACGCCTGAGTGGCAAAGGCAGACACAAAGAAAGGTGAGCTGGTAAATGAGGGGGTGTGGAAAAGGGGTAATTATTGCTTGTGGGAAAATGGGCGGCAAGAGATCAGTGGAACACCACAACACAAGTGATGTCTCAGAGGGGATGATTATTTAACATCCACATATCTCATCCAGCAATTTGTTAAACCTGTTTTGCAGAGCACCCTAAAAGTCGAGGGTTCAGATGTCAGAGATTGTTTTATGGAAAAGGCACTTAAGGACCAGTGTGTTTCTGTCTCTCATGAAATGTTCTGCACATGCCTGATGAAACCCCAAAGCCGCTATCACGGTGTGTCACAGGAAAATAGCTGAAAAGTCAGAGGCATTTCCAATGTCCTCAGCCCTTGCAATGGCAGCAATGTCCTGATAATGGACAGGCCTGCCTGTGCTCTTGCAGTCCTGTTGCTGACATAGAATGCTTGTTTCTAAGGTGCATTTTCCTAAATCTTATTTTTTTACAGACAGCAAATTCAGTTCATCTTTGCTAGCACTTAAGTTCGTATGTTACAGCAGCAATGAAGATGACTCTGATAGTGGTGTCATTTTCTGTGAAATTTGGAAATTTTGCTCTGCAAATGTCAGGAGGAGCTCCAAATAAAATTTCATACTGCTGTAAAAAAACACATATCACCTTCCTAGATGGATGTGATATTTCATCATGAGCATTATTTGTTTTCTTTGAAACAATTTATTCTGTTCATCTTGCTGATGACAAATTGAAGCAATTCAGGTGGCTGTGTTGTATCTGAAATGTGTTTTCTAACACAAGAAAAAGAATGACTTATGGTGCTGATACTATTTGGAAGAAGCAGATGAGAGTCTCAGGACTGAGGCAGCAAACAAAGCTCAGCACTTTGGAGACAGTGACACAGATGATACCTTGAAAAGAGGATGTGGGAATTTAGCTCATTAAAGAGAGAAAGGAAGCCTATCCCATAACGAATCAGAGAAATGATGAAGGCAGAATTTCTGTGACAGCGCTGTTCACACAAAAAATCAGTGTGTGAAGGAACCCCTGGGAATAAAGTTCGGATGCAGGAAGGTATTGACTGGTTTAGGAACACGGCTGCTCTGGAGGATTGCAGGGTGACCTGGTTGGGCTACAGGCAGGACTGGACAGCACATCAGCTGACATCTGGAACTAGCTTAATGACACAAGGCAAGAGGATCCCATGGAGAGAAAAAAGAGGATGAAAGGTATCTTAGTTCCCAAGTTCCATTTGTTTCATAGACACCTCCTGGCAAGGTAAGCAGAGCATCCAGACATAGTAAGCACTATCTTGGTGTCAAGACAGGATGGGAAGGTGACATGAGGGAAACCACAGTAGGTTCAGTTCCCAATGACATGTTTGTACATAGCAGGCAGCTGCAATAGGTCAGCATCCTGGGCCTGAACTTTGGAGTGGCCTGAACCATGATGCCACTTTTGGCAATGTTCACAATTCAGTTTCTCCAGCCTTCAGTCTTCCAATGATTTTGCTGCTTTGGAAGATATGAAACCCCACCATGTGGGTTTACACCTACCCTGATATACTATCTACATCCTGGGTAGGAAACAGTGATAAATTCTGTTTATAGTTCAACTGAAGCTACAGAGACATGCACAGTTGCCTAGCAAGACATGGCTGTCTCTGGGATCTTATGCCATCTGCAGCCTCCAAAGTTTCATAGTAAAATGACTTTGGATGAGGATCTTTGCAACCATTTTGTACTCCTACTTTGTCTGTCAAAATTTACAGCAAAGGTCAGAAAAATAACTATACACAAACTTGTATTCAGTTCTTAATTAGTATCAAATTAATTCCACTGCACCAAATTCACCTTTGGCATTAGCTGAAGAGAGAGGTATATTTTTTCCTTTGATTCAGTGAAAGTTTTAGAATAATTTGTAGCTGCAGTATCAGGCTAAATTCCTAAGTGCTACATTAGTGAGGAATATAAAAGTGGTATAGACCAAGATGAAAGAGAGGCATTTATTGTGTATTGCTCCAATTAATCCTTTCTAATCCAGCAGGCTTTTCTGGAATACACATAAATTTGCACATACCCACAGATTCACAGATTAAGGTGCAACAAAACACCTTGAGATTGAAGAAAGCCTGTAAACTATTGAACACTCACAATATTTTTTTTCTTCATAACACTTTTTATGTAACATTTTATTTCACTGTTCCTTTCATCATAAGCTTAAAAAAAAGGTAATACTTCTTTTAACACTCCCATTGATATCTCTCCTAAAAGCCCAGCAGCAGCCATCAAATACATTATTAGAAACTATGCACTCAAAAGGAAGAATCATTTATACAAAAGAATAGGACAAGAAAGAGGATTGCTGCTGTGTTGGAGAAGAGGCAGCAGTAGTTCCACTGAACTTACACCAGACAGAAGGGAAAACAGCAACTACAAAGCAGAGGCAGCAATGTTAAAGGGAAAGGGGTGGGGGAGTGGAAAGGGGAAACCTTAGTAAGACAGCATGTGGAGATAACCACCTATGTGACATTTAAAATTTGCCCTAAGTTTTACTCCATTATAGGTAATACCGATTTCACTGAATTTTCCTGCATAATAAATTTACTTATACTGTTTGCTTTCTTCTTCTCACTCACTTCTAGACTGTATTTTATTATTGATGTATGTCAGTTTAGGAGATTTGCTGAAGTTTTGCCAAAAATTTACTGCAACTAGTGACCTGTATTAAACCAAAACACTGTGAGGATTTCTTTAGATGGTGTTTTGCTCATCCCTCACAGGCAAATTCACCAGTCCAGAGATTTGAAAGCCAAGCCCTAATGCTACAGTCTTCTGTTCAGACTTTCTACAGAAGCATTCCGCTAGCCTTTAACCAAGTCCAAGTGATCCCAACACATGAAGTTTTGCTTTAAGAAAAGTGGAGAGGGAGGGTATTCTTGACTCAATAAGTTGAAATCCCATTATACTTTCATGATACTTCTGTCTAAAACATCTCTAGTACATATATTTTCATAGGGTAGCCACCTGATCTGGCCATTGCTTTACTTCCTACCAATTTCAATTCCTTTTCTGACTGTTTAAAGACCCCCTGCTATTAAAGGGATGATGAAGGGTCTGGAGCACAGGTCTTAGGAGGAGTGGCTGAGGGAGCTTGTGGGTATTTAGCCTGGAGAAAAGGAGGGTTATGGGAGACCTTATTGCTTTCTATGACTGCCTGAAAGGAAGTTTTAAGCAGTGAGGGTCTCCTCTCCCAGGTAACAAGAGACAGGATGAGAGGAAATGTCCTCAGGTTGCTCCAGGAGAGGTTTAGATTGGATATTAGGAAAGCTTTCATCATGGAAAGGCTTTTCAAGTGTGGGAACAGGCTGCCCAGAGAAGTGGTTGAGTTGTGATCCCCAGAGCTATTTAAAAGATGTGTAGATATGGCCCTTGGAGACGTGGTTTAGTGGTGGGCTTGGGAGTGCTGGGTTAATGGTTGGACTTGATGACCTTAGAGCTCTTCTCCAACCTAAGTGATTGTATGATTCTGTGATTCTGCTCCAGCTCAACCAATACACAGAAGTACAGGTAGCGTGCACAGGTATAAGTAAATGTGTAATTCCACTGCTACTTCTACTTTCATACAAGGAACGTGAGGTTTATCTACCACATCTAGCACACTGTTTTTGTTGCGAGAGAAGAAAAGCTTTCTTACAATTATCCCATATTCAGCTTCCAAATTACAAAGATGATGATGGCAGTATAAAAGGCAACATAAATGCTCTATAAAAAGCATTTTAAAAATTGGTCTACTGTTGCTCCCTAATGAACTGCATTAAGCCAGAGACCAACAGCACAGGGGGAGGTTATAGTTATTAGCAACACCAATGGGAGGCCTTCTGTTCAGAGTTTATCTGGTGATGATATTCATCTTCTCCATTACCAAGAATTAATGTCAATACATGAAATTTTGATCCATCATAAATGGATACTTTGATGTGGTCTGATCCTCTCTTGAAAATAAGTCTCATAAACATTGTATAATAAATTTTGTGTTAGTCAGGGTTATGATGCTACCATTCTCTGTTTTTATTTAATTGCATTATGATACATGGAAGCAATCTTGGTTTGTAAATCTTTCAGAGCAAGAAATTTTGTCTGCCTTCATCAGCAGAACCCTTATCACATTTGGATCTACCAGGTTGTATTTATCCCTCTGACTCAATGTACAGGATTCTGGGAAGAATGAGTTCTTCTGATGCTGCCTACTGACAGCATTACAAAAGAAAAATAAAATAGATATTTACAGAAAGAGACTGTGGCAGTAAATTGATGTGCAGAAACAACGTGATGCATCATTTACACGTGAACAGTGTATGACTGGAGCCTGCCTGTTCCCTGTTCTTTTGTCTTCTGTTCTCTGGAACATCAGATACAAGAAAATATCCCAATGAAGGAATACAAAAAAAGCAATTAAATTTGAACAGCCTGTATCATCTCTGCACTCTAGAGTAAATCAAGAAAACATTTAATATAAGAGGTTGAGTATGTACATTCGCAGAATTGGTAAGCAGTGAGAGACAGTTCAGATTATCCTGAACTAAACTGCACCTTATTCACAAATACATTGCCTCTCTGAAAAATTCAAAAGAAAATAACTAGTTGTTAGAAATCTGTGGTGGGAAAAAAAAGGAGAAGAATATGATTCCATGTCAAGTAAAAAGTTCAGCCAAAAATATATGAAAGTCCAAGCACTTTTGCCTTCACTTTATTTGACAAAATGTAGTACATGGAAGCACTAATCAAGAGAAAATTTTAAAAAGATCAGGAGAAACAGTAGTTGGTCAAATTAGGAACTGGATGCCAGTAGAAAGTAAAGTGTTGATCTTATCACCTGGTTTGGACATTTCAGTACTGGCAATACCTAGATGATATATTTTCCAAGCAGTTAACAGTCCTGACACAAAATTATCGCTTTGATCCTGTGATTTTGAAGAAAATGTTTGATACAAAGCAAAAACTGAAAGAATGTATTTCAGTTTGTTTGTACGAAACGGCTTTCAAGAGAACATGATCTTAAAAACATAGTTCTGAGAAAATCAAGTAACTCAGAAGTAGGTCACTGAAAAAAATTATTGAATGGTCTTTCGAAAATCAGAGCTAAACTGGCTTTTTGTAAATTTGGCAAAACACTGACCTTGTATAGAAAGCTGCTTTGATGAAAAAGGCCCCGACACACCAAAACCAGTGAAAAATAAGTAGCAAGGACAGGGACACCCCCCCAGAGGACCATGTCTGCAGACAACCCACACTGGGGCAGGGACCCACAGGAGGCCAACCAAAGTAGAACTTTCACCACTGCCGTTGGTCCACTGTTGATTTCCAGAGTTTTTCCCAATTATCTGAATCCTTATGAAAACTTTGTGTTAATTAGAAAGAATTAGTTGAGACCATTTTGCCCATGACACAATTGCTATAAAGGCCCTATTTTTAAATTTATTTATTTTATTTATCTATTTTAATTTGGAGATATGGAAGGGCATGATGTAGATTTCTTCCCATTATTCAAAATGAGAGTCAGATGCCTGTAGCACAGGTAAGCCTACTCATGCTGCCTTGACTTTAACAACAATAAAGCCAAAAAGACAGGGAGTTCAGCTGTTGATTTCTCCCCTCCTTTTGTTAGCTGAGTGAACTGGCACAAGTCAGCTCAAAGCCAGCTCAGCTGCCTATTTCTTCTGCTAAAGCATCTGCAAAAACACTCAGCTCCATTCCAGCTTCAAGAGAGACAAACTCACACAAAGAGACTTGGGTTCATGGAGTCTGTCTCTGCAGTGGAAAATGTCAATTCCAGGATGAAGCACCTTTTGTCGAGGGGACACTTAAGCAGGAAATCTCTTCAATTTTCCTCTTCCCTTACATAGAGGCTCCTGAAAGTAAATAGGGAATTGGCTGATGTAGTTGCCAAGATATTCTCCATCATATTTGAAAAGTCATGGCAGTCAGGTGTAGTCCCAGGTGACTGGAAAAAGGGAAACACTGCACCTGTCTTTAAAATGAGTAGAAAGGAGGCTTCTGGGAGTTACCACCACATCAGCCTCACTTCTGTGTCTGGGAACATCACGGAATGCCTAGAAGATATGTCAAGGCACATGGAGGACAGGGAGGTGATTTGGAACAGCCTGTATGGCTTCAACAAGGCCAAATCCTGCCTGACCACCCTTGTGGCCTTCTACGATGGAGTGATTACATCACTGGATGAGAGAAGGGCCTTGGATGTCATCTATTTGGACATGCGTAAGGCCTCTGACATGGTCTCCAATATCTTTCTCTGTAAATTGGGTACATATGGGTTTGATGGGGGGACTGTTCAGTAGATGAGAACCTGGTTGGGCAGTCACATCCAAAGAGCAGTGGTCTAAGGCTCAATGTCCAGATGGACATCGGTGACAAATGGTGTCCCTCAGGGGTTTGTATTGGGATTAGTGCTATTTAATGTTTTCATCACAAATATGGACAGTGGGGTTGAGTGCAAATACACAAGAAACACAGACGTTTTTATTAAAGGTTTACAGTGCAGATACAGAATTTGTGTAATAATATGCTACTTACTGCAAAGCACTACCAACGAACATTCAAGTCTTCTGAAAAAAAAAAAAGACATTTTTCGTACTTTTTGCTAGTGCTCTGCTAATAAAATTTACTTCCTCATATCCTTAAACCATCAAGACTACAACATTATTACTGCTAAACATATTTACAGTCAGATTTCTCAATTGTTTAACTGCAGAAACAGAAAATATCCATAAAATTATTTGGCTGTCTGCTGGCAAGTCACAGTATCCAAAGTAGAGAAGAAATAATGGCTTCAATTAATTATGTAAATTTTGTGAAAGCTCAACTTTTGACTACTCCCAAAACTATGATCCTAAGTTTACTTAAACATGTTTTTGGCCTATCAGTTAAGACTTTTCAAATATTCATTCAGTATCTTTAAATTCTTTGAGATTGTTGTACGTGAGCATGTCACACTACTCTGAACCTATCAGGTAGTAAAGATGTCATAGGATGTTAATCCATTTACATCTAGTGTATTCTATGTTGGTTTTGTTATTTAAATAATACTGCCGTGTGGTGCAAAACAATGTATCAACTTCTTCCAAGTGCCTGTCTTATGCTGTTTAAAAATCAGATGCAAAACCTCTTAGAATGGTGATGACTCTGGTTTAAACTTTAATGATGACTATGAGGTGATACAGCTAAACTAACACAAAATTAAACATAAATCCATATGACAACACAGTGGAATTTTCAACAGAAAGAGAAAAAAATTAAGGCACTTCTGTTATATCTAGCTCCATATTCTGCTGATATATAAGCTACATATTTAGCTGCAACACAGTGATGAAACTCAAATAATCCTTTAATTTACAACTTGCAAGGATTTGGTCTTCAATCTTTATTATGCAGTCTATGGCAGAAACAAACAATTTCACATTATAACCTTATTGTTACACAGACTTTAACAATGAAAAAAAGAAATACATTCTGGCTGCAGAAAGAAAAAGACAGAAAACCCCCTGTTCCATATAGCTGTATTTTAGAATACAGTTAAATTCGTCAAAGTACATTTCCCCCCATTAACTACTGATGATTTATTTACAAAGCAAGTAAAACAATGTCTAGAAAATACCATTGCACTACGAATTATCTACATGGATATTTCTATTTTTCATACTAGAAAACAGCTACGAAGGCATTTGCTGCAGTACAATGTTTCTTCCTGAAATCTTAATGTGTTTTAGCAGCTAATACAAAATGCAGATGCAGGCTGTATTATCTTAATTAGGAAAGCAAACATAATATGGGTTTGGTTAAGAAAAAATAAACAGCAAATTTATTTAAATTTCTTTTTTAAGAAAGGTCTAATGCATTAACTGCTCCAAGTACTTCGCATAGGGGCTGTCGTTTACCCACAAATTGAAAATGCTGCTGACAGAGCAGCTGAAATATGAGAAACTACTTGAAAGAGAAGACATCATCAGTCTATGCAAGCTCTGACAGGTTTATAGCTACATTTTTATTCACAAAGAAATTTATGTTAATATATGCTGTTTTGGGGATCATTTGACAATCAATAACAATGTGGAATACTTTCATTTACTCATTGCTTTTAGAAAAAGTGATAGCTCATTGTTTTGATTTAAAGTATTTTTTTTTATATGTGAAATAGAAGCAGAAGGTGAAGCTTTGAGTTTTAGGTTTTTTTTGTTAAGGGATCACTGAAAAAAGTATTTTTCCTTTGAAACTGCAGAACATACAATCCTTGCAAGAGAAGACCTCTTGAACTACAAATGTGTTGCTCTAGATGAACTTGTGAGACTTCAGCACGCAAATAACCTGCACAGAAAACACCTCTACAAATAAATTTTAAGAGTAAATAGAGTGTACCCAACAGTATTACAACTTCATATCCCATTATCTTCCATCCTCAGAAGCTTACCTTATTTTTCAAACTATAGATGTCTAGCCTTTGAATTTTTGTTTCCAGCCTGTTTTAACACCACTGTAACTCACCAAGAGCGTGTCAGGTTGCTACAGGCACAGCAGCTCTGTTTTAGACTAATGTATGTACTCCTGGTAAACATGACTGCTTTGAACACTGGGGCCTGGAAGGCTCCCGTATCTCCTGGCTCTGCTTGCTGTTACATTTCGTGCTTCTGTTATGTGCAATGTAGATGTGCTGCAGAAGCAATTTTTGACAGACTGGAAAAGCAGGCACTTTCCTCTGTGGTATTGTTTTGAGGGAAAGCATATCCTACATGTTCCCACTAGCACACTTGTGGCAGTGGCAATTGCTCTGAGAGCCATGCAGCAGGAGACCCTGTCACGGTAGTGGAGTAGTTTCAGCTTCTTGAAGTTCCAACTGAAAGGAAAGAAATTGCAAATACAATGAACAATTGCTTGATATCTTCCCATTCATAAGTTTGTGTTTACTTGTGTGTTGGGTTTTTTTAGGAGGAATTTGTTTCTCATTTGCAGCTACTGTTCTGCTGTATAAAGCTAAACACATAACCCAGACTAAGGCAAGATTATGCTTTTGCCATGAGGCAACAAAGGCAGAGGAAATGATCTCAAAGACAAACATAAGTAGGTCTGAAATTTGAATTAGAATTAGAATATACTTCATATCAAGCCAGTTGTTCTCTTTCTAGGGTGGAATTCTCTATGAATTTCACAAGTATAGAAAAATTTCATTCCCTTTCTGTATTCTTTCTGTAGCAGTTACAGGGGAATTATTATTTTAGTTGAATACATTCTGTGCTTATATCAGGACATCGTCTAACTTTTGGCTTTTCAGTTAAAGTCTAGTTTAAATTCTGTGTGAGGTGGACTTACATCAGGAAACAAACCCAACATCCTCTCAGCCCTGCGTGTCCACAGTATCCATGCTGAGTTCTACTTGCCTGCAGGCACGGTAGCACTACAGATGTTTTCATCAAGAAAACCTGCTTACTGCACAGCACAGCACAAAAGTCTGCAACCCCTTTTTGCTCAGCCCAGCAAATTTTGTACCAGAACCTGTTGAGAGCTGGGTGGGAGCCACTGCAAACCAAAAGCTTACACAATGGAAAGCAGAGACACAGGTAAAGTCTGGAGATTCACAAAGAGCCCATGTCAATGCATTATCAGCAACAAAAGAAAGCCCAATTTTAAGGATCTATTGAACTTAGACAAGTGTTTCACAGATGTCACTATCTCACCAGAAACGAGCTTTTTAAGAAACCAGTACTTTAAAATTATTATTGAAATACAGTATAATTTACAAAGGAGATACATGCATATTCTAAAAATACACAGAAAGGCCATTCTCTGTTAATACACGTAGATGTGAATCTGCCGAAGTTTGGAGTAACAGAAGCTGCCCATTTCTTTTCATGTTTCTGCAACAGGACTCACCAATGTTTCCCATATTTGTTCACACTCAGTCATATAGCACTAGGAAAACTGGGAAGTAAGAAAACACTTCCTTCATTTATTTAATCAAAGTGAAACTAGCTTACAACTTTTCCTTGTTTGAACTTAAAAACTTTTTCTTGAATCCAATATCGTTTTTATTTCCACATATGGCTGCCAATCCAGGCAGTAAAGGCAAAACTTTCAGGGCTGAGCCTTTTGTTACTGAACATATCTGAAACCTCATTTTCAGCATATGAGGAGGATTTACAGCTTCCATTAGGGCATTTAGACATTTCAGTGGTTGAGGAGAAAGCACCAGAAGCTAAAATTGAAGAGTTATACATAGGATGACTAAATAGTCCTGAAGATGTGCCTATACATAATTTGCTTAGTTGCTTGGAGACATTCAGGTAAAGCTGCTATAAAAGAAGCTATAAAAATGGGTCACAAAGAAACTAATTCACTGAAACAAATTAAATTTCTCAGATTTCTATAATTATTGATAATCCAGTTTCCTAATTATTTAGGATTTTTTGTTATTAACACGTAGATACTAGCAAAAACTTAATATATTTGGAAAACCCAGTTTTCAGGGAAAAACAACTATCAATTGATTTTACATTTAAAAAAATTAAAACTTCTTTTACTCTCAGAGATACATCGATGCAGAGTCTTTGAGCATCTGAAATAAAAGCTATTTCAATATACTTGCCAAGATATTTGATAAAAATCAGTTAATGTCAATGACATCAAAAACCCTCAGCCATCTGCAAAAGCTGGTATTTGGTCCTTTATTCCCCTCCCCTGCCAATACTTGGTCATACAGAGAAAAGCTCACAGAAAGCAGTTTCCAAGCATTTTTTCCTCAGTATTACATCACTCCTTCTCCATGCAAATGCACTTATAAGATTGCAAAAACCCTCCTGAAAACTAAAGTGAGCCAGGCCTTTAAGCTCCCTCTGGAACAGATGTACCCCATGCATTTTACTGCAGGAGTTAGTTTAGTGTAACACAAGATACATCCCCCACAGATGTGAAACATCTCAGTCTTAGGACTCTTCCAGTTTCTGGGTGTCTGATTAGCCACTGTCTTTTCTCCCTCAGAACTGTGTTTCTCCACTGAGCATTTACAATTCCCTCAAATGCTTGCACCATACGTGTTATGGGTCAGATGTGGCTCTGTGCATTCGCAAGACGTTGCATTTCTGCAGTTTTGAACTTATTGTGCTCTTCCACTTTCTGTAAATGCTGATAAAACAATAATCAAGCACCTAATCTAGACCTTTTGGTAATGCCAAGGAGCCACAGAGTAAGCCAAAGGCCAGTATATTTACTCAGAACAATATGAGTGTTTATGATGTTTCCTGTAGGTGCTTTTGAACTGATGGAAGATGCTGTTGTTCCTTCCAACAACTTAAATGCTTAGGAGTGTTAATTTTAAATGCTTTTAAATGCTTTAAGAGTGTTAGGGCTTATGTGATTGAGCCTTGCAGTTCTCATTAACTTTAGCAGGAGAAAAGAATTCTCACTTGGCAAAAAAGCAACTTGTAGAACATCTGTTTCTTAGAAAATTATGTGAAGTGTGCCAAGTACTACACAGCCTTGCAATTAGAATTCATATCAAATGCTCTCCAAGGCCTTGACAAGAAAGAACTTGTCAGTATACTTCAATGAATAGATACACAAGCTAGACTTTCTTGTACAGAAAGCACTTACCTGTGAAAAGAATACCCAGTCTATAGAATCTACAGACTCTCACTGTCTGAGCAAATATTGGTTTGTCTGGGGGTTTATTTTCTTTTTTCTTTTCTGAGAGCTAAAGCTGCATTTACTCTAGGGCTTTTTCTGTTTAAAGTAATAATATAAAAATATTAGGTATTACACTTGTAGTTACTATTCCAGACAACCTTTTTAGTGTAGATTAGTTCAACAATCTTGTCTCTCACTCTGATAAAAGCAGACATCAAAAAATGTCTCTTACAGAAATGTTTGCTGGAGAAAAAAGATAAATTAACATTAAGCTTTGAACATGGCTTGCTGTGAATGTATTCTACAGACATTGTGGAGAGTGAGAAAGACTGTACCAAATAGCTCCTGAGCTGAACTCCAGGGAGAAGGCCCAGGTCAGCATTCGGGGAGCACATCTGAGAGAAAAAATCCAATGGCAGCATCAGCAGCTGCCAAAGCAAGCACTGCAGGGATGGTGGTGAGGGAAATGGAGTTGGCCACTCTGGAGTCTTTCAAATACCCAAACATGCAAAGACCCACCTCTGAGGACCTGAGCTAACAAGTATTGTCTTCTCCCTGGCTCTGGGGAAAACTGATGGTTAGATGCTAGGAAGAGCTAACAATGTAGTCAAAACATTTCTTCCAGCTCTGCATACACCTTTTTTGTTCCATGCAAGTTGGCTCTTTGCTTTAGTTTCCATCCTTACTGCCTCACTTGGACGTCATTCCTTATGTTTCCCTTTCTCCTAAGCATTCTTCCTCTCACCTCCCTTTCCTTTCAGTGTCCTTCACTTCCCTTCTCTTTCCATACACTTTATTTCTTCAGAACTTATTTATTTCACCACTATTCTCTAAAGCAAAAAACCAAGCCCTAACCAGCAAAGAACCCAACTATAGGACTAGCTTCCTCCTTACTGCCACTCTCAAGATCATTTCACCTTCTTGGTCCATCCCTGCCCCAGCAGGCTGTATCTCTTGTTGGTGTGGGCTGAAACATCTCTCTGGGAAACATCATCTTCTATTCTGTGCTTGCTCAGTGCTCAGGGAAATAGACTTTACTTCACTCAGCCCCCAGGCAGTACCACATGAATCTTTTCTCTGGGTAGAAGTTTAGAAGGCTACAGCTCTCCTAGAAGTAATATAAAGATATATAACTAAATGTACAAAATTGGTGCATACACACTGCACTCTAAAAAGCTGGAATTGTACTAGACAGAGACACAATCTTGTTGTCAGACACATGCACAAAACTGACTCCATCGAGGGTTACAAATGCATTATTAACAGATGAATCTAGTAATTTGCTACACCTAGTAAACACTACACATCTATACATACATACATACATACATACATACATACATACATACATACATATATGTGTGCACCCATGCCAAGTTTGGCAGTTCTGCTTCACCACCAGACTGAGCAGGTGCCGATTGCACAGGTCACAGTTTGGCATGTATGAATCAGACACTGGTGAACAATACCAATTGCTGATGCTTAATAAAGCTTCTTACTTTAGCCCTTCTCCCTTTAGACTGTTCCCTCCTCTTTTCTGGTGCAATTACTGTTTAGTCTGCTTGGAGATGGGAATACTCTGATTTGGGCTATCTGGCAGTAGCTGAGTGGCAGGGGGTTAGCTGCTTTCACAAGAAGCCACTGAGTTCTGCACCTCGAGGAGGCAGCCAGCTTGTGGCTGAAGCGGCAGCAGTGGGAAACTGGTGCATGAGCAACCTAAGTCTATTGCTGAAAGGTGATATGGCAAGGAATGAACCAGGCTTATGCCTTTTGTTCTTATTTTTAAGGAATTACAGAGACAACTTCTTCTAGTGCTTGCGATGCGCTTAAATTACTTTCATGAATGTTAAGATTTGCTTTCATGTTTTGCTGAGAGATGGGGCTTGGAAATTCTCAAGACTAATCACAGGGCCATGGATACTGAACATGTACAAAAGAGCTTCGTTGCAAAAACTATGCAAAAATAGGCTGAATAAAAAAACCAAAACAACTCTTTATTTAGTTATCTGATGTGCCATAAAATCCCTACTTCTTAAAGGCTTTTTCTACATGGAAAAGGTATTTTCTTGGTATACCTGAAATGGTAAAATGGCACATTAGTCTTTAAGACGTGTATATATTTATATATACATATATATGTACATCTCTAACCTCACCTTATTCACCACATAATTATATGATACAAGAACTGCACGTAGATAAGCCTTGGTCTATCTCTTGCATGACTTTCAGGACGAACAAGGCCAGGTAGGCCTTCTTTGTACATCAACCAAAAGTGAACAAGCACAGTTTTTTATCTTTTTATTTGCTGTTGCAATGGGAGAAGAGAGATCTGTATTCTGTCCCACTCCTGTCTCCATCAGCAGACAAGGAGTATGAACAGAGAAATCTGTGATTAATTTTCAACCTGCTGTAAACACCCTGTGAGTGAAATGCTGTTTTATGTGCTTTGTACATGCATGCACGCTGGACCCAGTCACTCAAGGTACCCTTTAGAACCCTCAGCTTCTGAGCATCAAGCAGGGCAGAGAGCAATTAGCACCATGCAGGACTGGGGTCTCTGTGTATGCATACACCAGTTTCAAATATAACCTTGAAGGTGTTCAGACCTTCCAACAGCTACAAATCAGTGTAAGTGGTAACTTCAGAACGCATGTCATCTCCAAGCAGGTGGCCTGGATCCAGAGATGACATCTCCACTGCTAGTCATACCTGATGGTTAGTCCTATCCACAGTGTTGGCAGTGGAGGCATGGTCACGAGTGTTTTGTCGGACTCGGGTGGAGTTTTGCTGCTCAATGGTTGAGGAAGTGGGGATGCAGAACTCTCTGAAACACCTTTTGAAATTCTCATCTAGAAATGCATAAAGGACTGGATTAAGGCAGCTATTTGTATACCCTAGAGCAATACAGAAGTGCCAGGAGACAGTCTGGAAAGTAGTTTCTGGGATGTTGACCAGGGCTTTAATGATAACATAAATGTGGATGGGAGTCCAGCAGACAATAAACACTGCCACCACTACAAGAACCATCCTTGTGATTCTCCGCAGGTTCCTATCCTTCTCTTTGGAGCCGGATAACATGCGAACGCTCTTCAGGCGTAAAATCATCAGCCCGTAACACACGGTAATGATCAGGACTGGCATGATGAAGGCAAAGATGAACACACAGATTTTCAGGAGGTTCTCCCAGTACCAAGCAGGGTGGGAGAACGTAAGGGTGCAGTCAATTGAGCCTGGGGAAAAGGAAAACAGCAGAGAAGAACATGCAGGTCAGTTTTTCGTTTGCTTTTCCTTAAACCTTTCTTTAATTAAACATCACAGGCAAATATATGAAGACTTTACACCTAAGTAAACATGTAAAACGAAGCAATCTGTGACCTGTCATTTGCACAAACATTGGTAAAACAGATTATTGCAAAACATGCATGAAGTGTGAGTTAGGAAAACAAAACCAAATTAAAATGTTCTCTTTTGCATATTATGGCTTGGAATTTAATGCACACTAAACAAGGAAAAGAGCTGAATTGTCATAAATGCTTAAACTTTGACTCGTTTTTACTTTCAGTATAAAACATGGTGAAAAGAAAGATTGTTAAGCCACCATATATGCTGAGAGTTTGGGCATTTCAGGGCAACGGGGAAGAGAATGACACAACACTTGGTAACTACGCACTGCAGAGGGTCTGGATTTATGCTGACATGCTGTCACTGTCCCTTTATGGAAGGTCTTGGAGCACCAGTGATCCAGAACGTGCTCTCTGCTCTGTATCACGTCCTGCCAGACAGGGTGTAACATATCTAAGACTGCCAGCTTCCCAGTGGGAGTAACCTGGGTGAAGTGCAGGATCCTGTGCTGTAGGGCAATGCTGAACTGCCCCACAGCAGAAGGCAGGCAGGCACAGATGCTTTTCCAAACACTACAGTAACTGTGTGGGACAGCAAGACTTGCATGGACCCACAGAAGGAGCCAGAGCTGCCTGTTATAAAAGACAGATCACATGCACCGCTTGTCCAGTCAGCTACAGCCAGGTGCAAAATTGTTGAAGGGGCTCATCTGCACTGATACTTGCTTTACACAGGTTGGAGGTCAGAAGTTAATTCAGTGCCTCTACACTACAGTGAAGCAATGCAGAAAGGAGTTTAAATGCCGAATACTCAATTTAGGAACGAAAGCCAGACTTACCATGCCTGTATTTAGTAGTTGCCATGAACATAACTGGCAGGCCAATGGCAGAGGAAAGAATCCAGTTGCAGACATTGACAATTTTGGCATTTCTGGGGGTACGAAAATCAAGGGCCTTTACTGGGTGGCACACAGCCACGTAGCGATCCACACTCATGGTGCAGAGTGTGAAGATACTGGTGAACATATTGTAGTAGTCTATGGATATAACAATCTTACAAAGGATGGTACCGAATGGCCACGTTCCCATCAAGTAATTCACACTCTGGAACGGCAGAGTACTTGTTGCTAGGGCATCTGCCAATGCAAGATTGAAAATATAGATGTTGGTGGCAGTCTTCATTTTCGTGTACCTAGAAAAAAAAATTGGCAGAGCATGTGAATGACCACAACTGACATTGTTAAACAAAACTGAATTCAGTGCATCATCTGTAAGAAACTTCTGTAAAATAAAGTGCTAGATACTGTCAAAGATCACATTCTCTGCTTTTAACCAAATGACCTTGCTATGATTCACCTACAGTTCAGTGAGACATCAGATAAAGGGTGAAAGAAAGAAAAGATTAATTTAACTTGTGCAGAAGGAAAAGATACACATAGAAGAAACAATATTACAGGTGTTAAAGAATTGAGAAGCTGAAAAAATTGCATGTTTACAGATCAGATACTGTACCACATGGATAGATTTTCTGTACCTGCTGATGTCATGCCAAATACCATAATCATGTTCTGTAGAAATAGAGAATTCATTTGTAGGTTGTGGAGTGGTAATGATGTCATTCCAAGTGAGCAGCACTTGAGACCCACTTTCAATGTGGATGCTGTACTTTTGTAGTGGTACAAAAATCATTTCAATTTAAGTAATGTTCCTCGACATGCTGCCCTGACGCCCTGATTGCTACTGAGGTTGCTGGGCCCTGTGGCTGCTTGGATTTTGGGGAGTCAGACGGCTTGCTCTTTTGATGAAACTTCCTTCTGTTTCTGCAAAATTAATAAGCAGATTGTTTGATCAAACATTTTACAATTTACAGAGTGCTTTTCAAGAGGAACAGCCCATTTCAAAAGACCTGTCAAGGAACCTGCTAGGGAAGACAAAATGTAAAATACACTATTTCACGGGTTTTATCTCTCTGAGTTAGATCTCTTCAGAGTATGAGTCAGTTGCAAAAAATCCCAATGAAAGGATTTTTTAGGGAACGTGCATTTGGAACTTTTCTTTAGTAGGGTGTGCAGAAATGCAGATTTCAGGCTGAATGGGCTTGGAAACCTTTTATGATGAACATTTGAAGCCACTGGTACTGGATTTTTTTCTCTCATTTTTAGCACTGTGCATGAGAAGCCACTAATAACCCTAATTTCAATTTAGGGTGGTTTTTAATAACATATTTTCAAGTAGATCCAAAGTCTATCTTTATGCTGCCTTGAGAAAGTATGATTTGAATATGATACTTTCAAGTTGTAAATGAACTCCATATTCTGAAAGTCCTGTAAAAACTTTTCCATTTATCTAACAAGTTTGTAACACTAACACAGGAGGAGGTAGATGCTGCAAGCATCCACAACTCTCTCCTCTGGAAACTGGAAAACATGTACAGGATTGCAGTGTGGGAGACATACACAATAAAAGCTACAGCTCTAAAAACTGTTTGGAGGAAGGAGAAAATATTTCTTGGGCAATATGCTGGAGAATCTTGCAGATGAGAATGAAAGCAGCAACATTTTGCTTTTACTATTATCCAGTACTAAGACCTGTGGTTTATCAAAATGAACGTCTCTCCAAAGGTCTGACACACCCAGGAGTAGCTGAAGGTGTGTCCAGAGCTAACCTGAAGGTTTGATTTTGCTGTGAGCAGAAATATCCAGCTTGCTCCCACCTGATCTGCTCAGGCAGGGACAGCGACAGAGGGGCAGTGGCTCTCAGCTCTGGACAGACAGGGAAAGGTGACAAGGATTCTGTGCCCTCACCCAGGCTGCTGATCCCTGCTCAGACCTTAGACAATTGCCTGCCTTATCCTTGTGGCTGGACAAGAAAGCACACTTGGGAATGCTGCTCAGTGCTGCTGCCTCACACGTGATCCTGGGACAGGTCTGTCTGGAGAGCACATCGTCAGATAATAATGACAATGCTTTGTTATCAGTAATCAAAGCCATTATGATTTAAAGGGCATGCTTGACACAGTAAAAAAACCCAAACCATCAACAAATACGTAAATGACTTTCAGGTTAGCATGCCAGAGGATGGACAGAAAAATGCTCTGAATAGATAAGAGTAGAATAAATAAAGTTTCTTCACTGGGAATGGGCCTTATCCCACTTAAATGCTACGTATTTTTCAGTTTTGCTATCTACTTCTCATTATCAGTTTAAGTTTAAAAGTTCTTGGTCTCACTTTGTTTAATGGCCTCTATAGACCATTAGTGAAGGGTTTTGCTTGATGTACTCTGTAATCTTTGTACTTCTAATCATGCTGTTCTTACAATGAATAGAAGCAGAGCTCTTATGGTGATAGAAAGTATTTACCTTCACGACTGCCTAATCAACAAAAGCCTGTTGAAATTTACAATATTCTTTTCAGTGATTTCTATGGGATTTGGGCGTTTCTCTGTACTGAATATTTAAGGATTTTATAAGTGGCTTATTTCTGCAAGGTACATTTTGTAAAACGTGTATTTTTCCAAATAAGTAGATTATCAGTATCCCCAGGATTACTTTTTTGGCATGAACAAATAAATACCAAAGCAATTGATTAAATGTAATTTTAACAGTATGAAAAGTAACAGTTGATCAAAATTGAGCTTTTCAAAGTCTTGATCTTAGCTGTTATACTTTTGGCTAAGGTATTAGTCTACCTATTTGAACAAGCAGAACAAACATTTCCATTATCCAGACACAGATGTATATGTGGTGAGATTTCTATACTTGAGAGTGACTTAGTAATACCAAAATATATAATGCAATACCAAATTTACAAATGCAATCTTTTAAGGTACTTCTTTCACACTTCCATTCAAACCCACTAGAGAATCTAAAAATTAACAGATGCGTAAAGAAAGAATCTTAATTGCAAACTTATGAAAAGTTGAATACTGGTATTTAGATTACATTGAAATTTCAGCATCTAAAACATCAAGTGTATTAAATTTTGCATGACAATGAACAAGGTTGCAAGTGAAGGCAGAAGTTGGCTTTGGGTGGCCTTACTTTTATTTTACAACTCTGCAATGAAAAGACTAATAGAATATGATGATTCAGGGTTTTTTTTGGTGAATATTTAGTGCTATACTGCTCTTGATATACACCCAAATTAATTATGCTTATTATAATACTGACACCCACAAACTAAGGTATACCCCTTCTAACTCCTCAGCGCAGGATTTGTATCATAAAATATCTGTTTATGAAGTGTTGTTTTATTGGTAATAGTAGATGATAAATCAGATTTACAACAGTAAGAATACACTTTATGTTCGTCTAATTTTTTAGGGAAAGCTCAGCCTTGTCTTTATCTTCAATCCAACAAAGCTTTAAAATAGACTTCAAGTTTGAAGACCTGAGCTGTACTGGTCCACTCAACTGGGATTTGCTTGGAATAAGAAAAAGCAGTGGAGAAAAGAGTGAGAATTTGGCTCAGATAGTCACCAAGTTCCTAGCATTCGAGGATTAACAGAAAGCCTTGAAATGGACCCCTCAACTGGCTGCCCATGGGCCACTTGTAGTTTGTAAACCAAATAAAACTTTCACCAGATTAACCTCAGAGAGACTCCAGCTCCCTTGTAAAATGTGTAACAGCACCTTGGACAGGAGCCAGGAGAACCTTCCCTTCCACTTCTCATGCAACAGGAGAGATGCGAGCATGCTTGTGACTCTCTGCAAAGACACCTGCCACAGCCCTGTTTCTTGCCTGACCACTCCAATAGTTTAGTTACCACCTTCAAATACTTTTCAAGAGTCTCTTCTTTTAAGCTTTTTAAAATGTAATGAAATCTTTAGTTTGCACCACACTTTATTTAAGCCTAACAGACAGTTTGTATACTGCTATTGTAGTCTATACAACCAACGTAGCTGTGTCCCTACTGCTCCTTGGTCAAGTGGTTTACATCCATGTGGACTGTTGAGATATCCCCTCCTCCAGAGCCTTCTGCCCTTCTGGACCAGATCAGCTTTACAGCATCCTTGTACCACTGGGCTGGTGCAAAGAAACTAGAGAGGCCCACATTTAGCTCAGTGTAATACAGAGTATAATAATAATACAGCTACATTAATGTTTATTATTATTATTATTAATGGTGCAGCTCAGAGTAATACACACCATTACAAATTAATTTGAAAAAATACCCATCTGAATAACATCAATGAGGAGGGAGGCAGAAGCAGTCTTTTGCACTTAGGAAATGGGCTGATCGATGACAGACTGGTAACAATTACTTTCAGTGACACAAAGGCATGCAAGGTTTTGCCTACAGAATGCAAAGACTACTTCAAGATCTGTGTTTAAGTTCAGCACAAAATACATGAAAAACTGAAGAAAATCGCTGGAGATTCACTGCAGAAAGTAGTCACTCTCAAAAATTTGGCTGCTGAAAAAAAAACAGTTAGGTCTTGCATACAGACAACCTGACATAACTCTTGTTGATGCTGGAGATTAGGTTAGCGTTTCAAATTCATGTTCTTCTTGCATAAATGACTTGTTAAACAAATGAAGAATCATTATGTGCATATATTAGATTAGTTGAGGTCGCCTTGAGTGGGAAGATAAAAACATGTGAAGTATGCCTAGTTGAATCAATTCAAATTAACTTTTTTTTTCCCCACAATTGTTCTGGTGCACCTCGTGTATGCAACTCAAAAACAGTAGGGAAAAGGGATTTTTTGGCATGTTTTCCTGAGATATCAGGTACTTTAAATTTTCGTTGAGCCCTTAAAGCTTTGAACAAGGTCTGCCAATCTGATTAGTATATTTGACACTGAAATAAAGTCTCTCAAGCCATGTTCTGGAAAGTACCTTTGAGCTAAAGGGTCTCAAATGATGGACTTTACTGATGTCCATCTTATCTTACTGTCCTTTTTCTTTCTTCACATGGTAATGGGTCTCTATAAAGTGAAAGACCTGTAGTGTATCTCAGCCACAGCTGTGACATGAGCTGTGGTAGGCTATAACCTATTGAAAGTTTTGAAGTCATATATATTCTGGATAGGTCTAACCTTCCTGTCTGTGAGCACATGATTTAATCAGCTTGAAAACTTAAGCCTTTGATTTTTCTATTCATGGGTACTTCTGAATGCTTATTCCTTAAGCCATTAAATTTCATCTCTGGCTCTAAGCACCATAAATTTGTGCCTAATAGGCTATTAGGCAGTAAGGCCACCCAGACTGGAGGTGCCATCTAGCAGTTAACAACCTCTGCATCCTTTTGATGTATGTTCTACTGAAGAGATCTTATACAAGGCTGTAATTTAAACATAGTACGCCCTGAGTGAAACCAAACCAACAACAAATTGGAAAAAAAAGACCCTCAAGCAAGTACAGCAACAGAGCTGAAAGCGTTCACACTTGGTTGCAATGAAATTGTGCAATTTGCGTCACATTCACTTTCTTCCTGCACCCATCCCGACTTTGGGGATAAAAGCTGAAATGGGGAAGTGAGGAAGCTTTCACTGCCTCTAAGAAAGACAGAGGCAGTTGCTGTTCCCTCCTGTTAAAGTCTTGCATCCTGACTCCCAGCACAGCGCTACCCAGTCACTCCTGTGACCTGTCATGGTGGTTTAATTAGAGAGATGAAAAATATTAGGCATCACTTAGGTGTCAAGGCATGACATACTGAGGGAGTGCAGTAGATCTAAAATCAAAAAGTTTAGTCATTTGACATACTCGGTCATACTTCAGATACATTGTGCTGGAGCAGCTTTCTCTCTTCACTCACTGGCAAGGGGATGTCCATTTTCTGAAGGAGTTTGAGTATATATGTGGTCAATGTGGACCTGAGCACAGGGCAGGTAACTGCTGGAGTGTAGTTGCTTCAGTTGCTACCTCTTTTCTCCCGAATAATTTGTTTACCCACTGCCAAGTTCCTTTTTCACTTTATTCTACTCCATAGCACAAATGAGATTCAGCCACAATGTTACTAAAGTTTACGTCCCTCGGGTTACCTTGTTAGCATCTTTGACTTCCCAGCTTATCCCTTGCACACATCAGGACAGTGCCAAGGCATGTGCAGATCCAGCAGTATCTGTTACAGGATGCAGGAGAAGCAAGCAGAGCACATCACCTCCTGGGAAGCAGCACCAGCTCAGGGCTATTTTCTTTGTACTCAGAACCCATCCAGAATTTCTCTCATACTTCAGCTTTGGGAGAGGGTGAGCTAAACAAAAGCCTTTTAGGCAGAGTCACCTTTAGACTCCAGTGCCAGTCTTTTTGGAAATGATGTGGCAACAAGAGACTTGTGAGGGCATCTGACTCATCCCGTTTCCCTGGGTTGGGCTTTGAACTAAAACTGACTTGCTGCTGCCTTTGTGGCTCTTTCTGATTTCATTTTCTTGCTACTGAAAGGCATCATATAGAAGTCCTCTTTCTGCTATCTAGTTTGGGCCAGTGAGTTTAGTCCCTACCCAGAGAAAATGAAACAAGCTTTATTCTTTTGGGAAAAATAGGTATTTTCAGGAGGAAGGTTGGTCCTTTCCCTTGATGTCTTACTGAGAGGATTAACAAGCAAGGAGATTACTTCAGAAAACACAAACTTCACAGTAGTCATAACAGGCAATTATTTTATAATTTCTTATTATTTTCATGCCTTTTAATGTTACATAAGTGTGAAAAATATCCTGGCAGAAATCCATACAAAATAAAGCTGATGTGATGCATTCTTTTTTTTTTTTTCCCAAAAGGGGTGGAGAACCAGCCAAGAACAGGTATAGGTATATCACTTGCCACAAAAAATAGTTAAGATGTTGTCTTGTAACTCCTACTTTCCTCTTCTTTTCCCAGACATCATAAAAAGCTACTTAATGATAAAAAACAAATGACAGTAATAAGTATGCTCCAGTGCCCAAACAGTCATATGCTGGTACACTTCCTTCCCTTCCAGCCTAGTTAAACGGAGGGATAATTACCTGCCAATTATTTGAGAACTTAATCTGGCCTGTTTGCCAAACACTTTTATTTGAGCCTCTGTTTGCCTGGTGCTGAGGCATATATGGGTCTCCAATAAAGGTCACTGCTTTCACGGTTATTGTGTAACATATCTCTCTGAAATAAATCAATGGTGCTAAAAAGGCTAACTTCAATATATTGCCATTACCCAGCAGCAGATGCCTATTGTTGAAGGTTTTGCTTTGCTAGGAAGACATATAAAGGAAAACTGTCAGTATATTCTATTTAACTTTCTCCCCTCTGCCTTCAGGGAAGTGTAAAGAGAGTAAAACTGCTGACTACACCTCTGATAACTGTGGTGACACTTTTCTAGAGGGGACAAGCTATCAGCCACTTTGTCTGGTTTCCAGGTGCTGGTACACTCCTCCTGATTTGTAGACTGATCACCTGAGATAAGGACTGTACATGAAATATCCCTGGGTCAGCAGGGAAGCCTTTGAAGACAGTTTTACTGCTAGTAGATGTGAGATCCCTAAAGGTGTGGTAGGGAACAGCAGGTAATCAATCCCCCCTGGCCAGCGGGTAGCAGGGAGGTGGCATGGGGCCAGATCAAAGTAACACTGGGTATCCAAGGTATGGCCTCCTGCATACAGGAGATGGGGATCTTCTGGTGAAGCTCTTGAGTGTGATCTGGAAAGGAGTGACAGAGGTGAGACAAAGGAACTAGAGAGAGAATAAATGTGGAGGAAGGCTTGCCTGTGATGGGGGAAAAGGGGAAAGCAGGCAATGGCAGAAAGAAGGAGCACAGATATGTGCTATGTGAGAAGACCAAGTCAAAAGTACTAGGAATCATGGACTCAGTCCCTACATGACAAGGATGAGATTGTGTCTGAAACTGGGGCTCTGAGGGAGTTACTAAGACCACAATCTTACGAGAATGACTTGAGTAATTGGCTCCTTAGATGGTTTTTCTATAGCGGCAGCTGCTCCCCATTCCCCCTTAAAAAAGAGACTTCACAGTTGGAACTGCTCCACACAACACGATGAGGAGATTTTCCATTTTACACAAACATTTTTGTTCTGAAGTTTTATTCTTGATCTGAGATACAAGATCTTACAGCTGATAATTGAACACTTCTCAGTAAGAAGGTGGAAAAAAAATCTATTTCATGTCCTTCACAGTTATTTGATTAGCTACCGTGTGTCATCCCTACCTTTTTTCATCATGTAAATTCAAAGGAAAATATAAATAAAATTTAGAAGTGTTTAATATTAAATGGATGAATGAGAATGCATATCACAGCTCACAGTTCGGCTAAGCTGTGGAACTCCTTGATAGTGAACACCATTAAAAGCCCACTTCCAAAATGGACTAGGGGTCTTTGAAAGAAAATTATAATATTCCCACTTTCAATACCATAAACCCAAACTTCATGATACAAACCAAAGAAGACACACACAGATGGTTATAAAAAGAGCTTTCTTTGAGATCAGCTTAAGTACACCAATTTAGAAAACAGTTGCTTTTGGATTTTTAAAAAATATAGTTACAAGAGTGGATTTGTATTTTGAAGAGACTTATCAGGCACTGAAAACTTGTTTTCACTTGGAATCATCATGGAAATAAATAATTTTTTGAAAATGGCTGTTAATGAAGATCTCTACAACAACCATCTTAGAACACCTAAGCTTAAAAATAACCAACCTAGAATCTTTAAAAATGCTTCAAATATTTGTTTTAAAGCACCTTTGTTTAGTAGTGGCAATCTTTGTGACCTTCTTTTTCCAATCTTTTTTTGATCCTCATTTTTTGGGGGGCTGCTGCGTGTTAAAAATGTCCACAAAATGCTACTGAATAAATGCTGATGCAAACTACACCTCAGAAAGACTCTCTGCAGTCTAACAGTCTATTAGAAGGATACTCGCACAGTGTTGCCCCTATTTCTTCCACTCTATGACTAAACACCAGTTGCTGGCTATGGCCGGAAAAGAGGCTAGTAGGCTAAATTATGATTCTGAGACATTTGGACTTGGATCATGTTATGTTTGAGATTTTTGTAAATATGTCACCTTCTGATCTAGAAAAGTTATAAAAGCTTATCCACAGTGTTTAGCAAAAGTTATGCTTGATGGTTTGGAAAAACACTGTAAATTAAAATGAAATAAAGCAGTACTTCAAGATTATGTTAGCTAAATAGCTTATTAGTCATTAGCTTGCTAGTAATTATGTAATATAAACCATATGGGCATACAGTATTTTCTACCCTTACTGAAACCAATGAAAAGTTGGTAACATTTGATTATTTTTATAAAGAAACTTAAAAAAAAAAAATCTGGAAGTGTTTAACACTATTTTTCATGGGAGCCATTACCATAATGCCACTCCAGGAAAAGTACAGTGGGATCAAACAGCTTTTTAAAGAGAAATAGAGTGAGAAGGGTTGTTTTCTGCCCAGAACTGCCCCGTGGTAGGCACTACCAGAGCAAGAGGGTCTGTGCACCTGGGCCTGGCATGCTGTCTTGAGTGCAGGAGTTCACTGGGACTGGGGCCAGGCACAGGGTCTAGAGATGAATCTGGGGCTGCAGAGCTCTCACTCATCCCTCAGGTGCCTCTGCTTCCTCAGAGAGATGGGTGTTACCCCCAGGTTGCAGCCTCATGTATTTTTGGTCAAATTTTGACCATGTCTGTAAAAACATAATTTAAAAGAAAAAAGAAAAAAAAAAAAAAAAGGAAAGAAAAAGAGAATACAAAGTATACATTCCATTTTATCTGTCTGCTTTCCTTCATCTTGGGGGAGGGAGGGGACCTGTTTGCTAGTTAAACATTTGCCCACAAGCAAAGGTTGCTAAACTCTGTCACAAACAGTATGCAAACAGGGACACCTGCCTTTCTGTAAGGCACGATGGTGAGGGTCACCCCCTTGCTGTGCTGCTGATTTAATTCAGCTCCTCTGCTGCTCCTGCCCCACAGTGCTCCCTCAGTTCTGTCCCCAGATTTTTCTGGCTGGTGCTGTGAGCTGTATTAATTCATAATTGACATGACTGGATAAGGCTGCTGAAGCTTTCAGCTCCTAGCACGGGGGTGGAACCTTTGCAGTCAGTGGAACAGGCAGGACACACACTCACACAAGCAATGCCATGCAAATGCAGAGAAGTTCATGAGGCTGTGGACAAGAGAGAAAACCAGGAATTTTATGCATTTCTTGGTTTCTAAGCTCCCTGATCCATGCTGCTATGAAAGATGCTGTGGGCCACCTTACATACTGCATCCAAAACCACGTCACCTTGCAAAGAACACATTTTTTAGAAACACTTGTTTTGTTTCACCCACTTTCAAGCTTGTGATAATTTTCAGATTTTTTTTTCTCTAAAAAGACTCCACACTTCTGCGCACGTGTGAGAATACTTATTCCTCTGATGATATCAATTATTTCTACAATTGAAATTTCAACTCTAAGTCTGTTCTACTTAATAAAAGAGTTTTTCTGAATTGTGAGTTCAGCTGAAGTAACCAGAGCTTTCAGTGCTGCATAGTCTTTCCACATTAGATGATGCTTCAGTCAAAGCACTTTTTTTTCAAAACACCATTAAGAGGCTGTTTTGAGACACATAGAAAGATTTCTCTTAATTTCAGGGAGGACTTCTTTGACTTCTTTCCCTGTTTGCCTTTTTTTCCCCTTTTTTAAACAGTGTAATCATTTACTCAATGAAACAAGACATTTCCTTCCTTGCAAAAGATCACATAGCACCTGAGACACCTTTGTTTATGGTATGTGACAAAATTTACAGCAAAACAAATGAGGAATCACTCTGAACTTGAGCGACTTCAGGGGCTGTTGGTGGAATTACAGTCCTCCCAGTGCATTTGGATCGTGGAAGACTGGGGCCTCTGTGAGTTATTCCTCTCTTCCAGACTTGCGATGCTCAGGATTTTCATCTAGGATCTATCACAGCTTTCTAGCATATTGCCTTAATCATAAGGCATTTTCTTCTTTCCACTCTAATTGTGGGACTAATATCCCACCGACTTGATGAGAAAGCTGGAAAAGCCTTTGGATTACTGTGTAAATTATTTCAATGCCACATGGTACTAATTGTACACTGTCTTGCTGTACTCTGCAGCAGCTAGAAGTAGCATTTGCTGTTGATATAGCCATAACAACATTGTGTTGATACTAGCAATTTACACTTACACAAAGCACATGACGAAAATAGTTAACAAAAATTATCTACACATTTTTCAGATTTTACAGGAAATTCACAGCTGGCAGTAAAACCCATTAAACTACTACTTGCTGTTGGCACTTGAAGGCATTTTTTGGTACTTGAAAAAGAAAACAGCTCACTGTTAGTAACATGAGGTTAAGCCTCACACACTACATATAAAACATGTAAATATTAATTCAAGGATGAAAGCATTCAGCTGGACAGGAACCATCTGGAAGAATGAGGAGGGTGGATGAGAATGCATTAATTATGAACTAATGTGTATAAATGGGAAATCCATGGACCTGCTTTGCACAAAGAGCCTTATTTTCACATCGATAATCACAATACATTTCTAACTCCTCCTTGGACATATCTTCTTTCTGACCTCTGTTTGCCCCAGCAGGGATAGCAGGGTGGCATTGTGGAGTGATAGTGATAGTTCCCTGTCAGGCCAGCACTCGCACAGCTCTGGCTCCAAGCCCCTGGATTTGCCTCATGTGGAAAAATTTTAAGAGTAATAATGTTTATAAGAACAGTATAATTATTTTTAAAATACTTCCAAATAAACCAAACATGAGATGTTAGCATGCAGCATACTTTATCTGAAGCCACTGTTGCTTTCACTGGGGCTGGACTCTGAGAGGTGAGGAGGACAGTTTCAAATAGCTAAGCACCTACCTCCCAATTCCTAGTATTTTCAAGACAAACTAGGTATGAATATTATTTAAAAATCTTAATTCTTAGTAGCCTCAATTCCTCTCAAAATTAACATGAAGTTCAATGTTTTGTTCTTCCTGAGCAGGTGTGATGGGAAAGGCAGATAAAGAAGGGGGGGTTTATACAATGACAAATTCAATCCAGTGAAACACTGGCCTCCTATGTGTAGCTGGATGCAAGGAGGCATGAATGTCAGCACATAGGGTCACCATTTCATAGGTACTTATTCTATGATCTGAAAGACTGTCATGCTAGTATAGCTTGCAACAGGAACTAAATCAGTCAGTTCCCTATTGCTGATCAGATACACTACACCTACAGAGAAGCACAGAAAGGGAATGTATTTTTACGTTGCTTCAGCCATTAGCATGTAAACTCCTTTTCATCCCAATTGCTAAACAACTGTGTGGTATTAATTGGGAAGGAATTCTGCCATACTAAAAGCTGTTCTTGCACAGGAGATGTGGGGTTTGCCATAGAATTCCTGATGGTTTTGGACAAGCCATTTAATTTGTGTTTTCCTCTGTAAAATGAAAACATATTTTTGCTTTCTTCTATTGCTTCTGGCTTTTGTTTTTAAGCTGTCATCTCAGGGAAAGCTGCTGTCTTTAGATAGAAATCTAAATACAAGTGCCTCATTCAATTTGGCTTTGTGGTGCAAGTGTAATTCAATTAATTACTGTAAGAAATATGAACCTAGTAAGGGTTATGCCCAGGATAATAAATACATAATTCCAGGGACAACCTGTGGCATATTTCTCTGCTGACAGCTATCCTGGCTCTGTTACACTGTGCATCTGCTTTTCCTCCCAGAGGAATGCATTCAACACTGCTACGGTGATTGCAGTCATGCCCCCACTCAGAAGGCTTTCTGCAGATGTATCTTCACACAGACAGCTTGAGTTTCAGACTGACCAAAAAACACACAGGATGGAAGAGAATCTCCCCAGCTCTGTGCACGCAGCCTCTAAAGGATAGTTAAACCCACAAGGTTTCCGAATTGCTCTAGTCTGAACCACTGATGGATATTACTTGTGTTCCCACTACGTCTACCAGATGCACAGGCTTTGCAATGACATCCCTAACGCATGCCGAAGGAATCATCCTCCACCCTGCTGCAACATCCCACCGTGACCGCCACTCTCACCCCCGGCTTTCCACAGCTGGCACTGCCAGCGCCGCACCCCCGCACCACAAAGCCACCCGGTGCCGCTGGTCTGCAAGTGATGCCAAGAGACAACCCCTGCTCTGCGGCCACAGAACAGTTCCCCATGCCCGACAGCTGCGGCCCGACTCCTCGGGGAACGCAGCGTTCAAAGGGAGAACGGACGCTCCAGACGGGGGCGGGGGGGGAATTGGAAGTGCTGGGGCTGTCTCAATAGGAAGGGAGCGTGCCCTGGGCCACCCCCATCTCCCCCCCTTAAAAGCTCCCGCTGGGCTCTCCAGGGCTCAGTGGATGCTTGGTTTGGAAACGACGAGCAGCCACGAAGGGAGGTGAGCACAGTCGGCCCCGTCCTGTCGCGCCCCGCCGTCCCGCTCTCGACCCGTGGCTCCCGGGAGGTGGCAGTGTTCCCCCACGGAAGCCATCCGCCCCGCTCCGCTCCGCTTCCAGGCCGGCAAAGGAGCCTCTTTCATCTCCCTCTCACTCGTTTTCCGCTCATTTACGGGCAATGGATTTATCGCGCGTGATCTGATCTGTAATAGCCCCAGTGGGGGCTTTTTCTCTCTTGCGGGCGAGAAAGTTGCGAAGTGCCGCAGCACAGCCGGGATTACGGAGAGCGGTGGCGATCGCGGCATACGTATTTATTTATACACGTGTATACGCACGTATGTCTATATACACATATAAATGTATATCAATGTACACATACAGATCTAGACATGAAGCAGAGGATCACCAAACATGGGCATAGAGAAGCGTTTAGCCGCCGTGCCATTTACATTTTGTTCGTGCATTTGGGAGAGGGGGGTGGAAAGACAGGTGGATGAGTGCCGGCTATCCGTGTACCACCCCGTACCCACACGCGCTCACAGACAGTGGCTATAGTCCCTTTAAATCCTCGCTCCTCAGGGGACAGGTGCGGGATTCAGGCCCCCTTGGCCAGAGCCGCTCACAGAGGTGCTGCACCTCGGAGGGTCCTTAGAACATCCTCGGACGCGCAGCGGTTTCTGACGGACCCGTAGCCTCTCACGGCTCCACCGCAAGTTTCTCTTCCCCCATCACCCGCTCCGGCTCTTTATCAAAAGCCTCTTTCCCTTTCCCGCGGGGGCCGGCGCCCTTCCGCACTCCCCAGTGCAGTCCTTTGCGCGCTGCCCGCCGGAGGGGGACCGCAGCATCCCCGCCGGGACACCGTCCCGCATCCCGGCTCCCGGCGGCGGGGTTCCGCCCCGACGGCAGCGGCCGTGGGCTGCGGGGCGGGGCAGGGTGGCACTCACCTGATGATGACATACATGACCAAGAAGTTGCCGAAGAGCCCCACAACGCAGACCACGGAGTAGAGGGCCATGATGGCGATGGCGGTGACCACGGAGGGGCCGCCGCCCGCGGGCGCGCAGGGCCCGCCGCCGCCCGCGCTGCCATTGCCGCCGCCGCAGGG